>CAXKVR010000132.1:0-41300 GCA_964058845.1 Carex sylvatica
ATTTTTTTTTTAATTGAAGTTTTTTTTTTTCAAATTTAAATTTTTAGAGAAGCTGACACCAAAATTTTAATAATAGAAATCACAGACTGGACAACCTTTGTCCAAATGAGCTTTTATTGCGCCAATCATTAAAAAAAAGAGAGAAATGAAATTTCGATGCCAAGCCTCTTAGAGCCAGAATCTCAGGAATGAAAAAGAAGCAAAATTGCAGCCTTCAATCGAATATTTCAAATCTTCATGAATATAATTAGAGCAAACTTAATTACAAAAATACAAGATTTTATTTTCGTCCCAAGATTGAAATCGTGTTTAAAGATGGCAAATACAAGATTTTCTCCGAAATTTTTATTAATATCCAATTTTTTTTTTTCAGAAACTACCCAGGCTTTAATATTTTTTCGAAAACTATTCAAACCGTAAATTTTTTTACATGTTTTAGCCCAACTTTCTGCAAAAATTTATATCGGTCAGAAGCCAACTAAAATTGCAATAATTTTTTACGGAAAGGCCGGACTGCAAATTTCTTTTTGCAATTTCTCCCAAAACCGATATAAATTTTTGCGGTTTCTGTCCGAGACTATATATCACACCCTAGCGCCATTTCTGCCTCTAAACCCCTTGGCCCTCTTCTCTGCTTGTTTCGGACCTCTGATTGTCTGATCAATCGGCTCTTCAATTCAGACATTTTTAATTTTTTTAATTTTAATTTAGTTTATTTTAAATAATTTAGAACATTGTCTGAATAATTTAGAAATTTCAAAATGGTTTAGAATAATTTAGAAAATTTCAAAATAGTTTTAGAATATTGTCCGATTAATTTAAAAAAGTCAAAAATTTCAAAATCCCAAAATGGGCCGAGTTATGGGTTCAGGGTTCCGACTGGTACTGGGTCGGGATCGAGTCTCAGGGATCTAACTGGGTGCAAGGGTCTGACTACTTATGTTCAATTTGAAATTAAAACCGGTATAGTTCGGTTCCAATTCCACAAATAACTCCAGAACATGTAACCTTTGTGGAAAAATTGCCACAATTCTTAAAATCATTTCAAATGATTGCTGATTTGTTACCGGTGCTAATTAGTAGTCACGTTAGCCATCGGTACACATATTAAACTGATTTGGATTTCCATATTTGCTTCACTAACATTATACCAAACTAATTTATAAATCTTATTATGAAGATAATCAAAGTTATGATTCACGGTTAGCGATAATGAGTATTTAGTCCGGATACTATAAAAGACCCTGTCATCATTGTATTGAATTTCTCCTCTAACAAAATTTTTCACACAGATGGTTGTCATATTTGGTTTGAGTTGGTATGAATAATAAACTACAATTTAAAAAAAATAGCATATGAGTAATTGAAAAATTAAATAATTTTAAATAAATAAATAAAAAACTTATTAAAAATTTGCTTCTCGTATCTGATTCCCCCCCCCCCCCCCTTCTTTTTCTCTCTTTTATCTCTCTTCAATACAAATTTCTGGTTGTTGAGTGTTTTCTCTTCTGTTCATTTTATAAGAGAATAGTCCAAGACTGCAAAAAAGTATAACGGTTCAAATTACAAACAATTTTAACAGTTTCGGTCAAAACCGCAAAAAAATTTTGCGGTTTAGTTTTCCGCTATTTTTTTTTGCAATTTGAATTGGCTTCTAACCGATAAATATTTTTGTGGAAAGTTAGACTAAAATCTTTAAAAAAATTTACGGTTTGAATAATTTTTGAAAAAATATTAAAACCTAATTAGTTTCTGAAATTGTATATATTTTTTTTAATATTAATAAAATTTTTGGAGATTTTCTATCAATGCATGAATATCATGTCCACATCATCCTTTTGTTGTTCGAGCAATAATCTTTTTCGTCTATTTGACTAATTTGTAAAAATATAAAATTATTGAATTTTACTATTTCTTCTATTTTTGAAAGATATGTAGGTTCAAGTCAAATGAAATTGTATTATGGAATACTTGGACTGAAGAAATCATGAAAACACTTATCAAGAATTCAAATTGTAAACTTAGAAACTTGGTAAAGTAAGTTTGAGGCTGTTTAAACAAGGATCAAACGTTGATAATGTTTGTAAAACGTTGTAACATTTTAGACCTGTTAGAAACGCTGAAGAAACAGTTGATCAAACTCAAAAACAACTGAAAATGTTATAACGTTTTCACAAAACATTGTAACGTTTTATGAATGTCAGAACTGCTGAAGCACAGCTTTACATAATCAACTTGAAACGTTGCAACATTTTAAGAATGTCAGAGCGTTAAGTACAGCTGTATCAGAATTTAAAATTCAAGAAACAAACGTTGTAACGTTTGTCAATAGTTACAACGATTTACTTAAATCATCGTTGTAACGTTTGACAAAAGTTATAATAATTTAATTAATTCTGAGCTTCAGAAATTTCTGTTTTTTTATCAACATTTTTCAGTGCAAAATGTTATAGAAACGTTATATAATCGTTGGTAATATTTTAATCGATTAGCTGAGCTGTCAGAAAATTTAAACCCTAAATCGCATTTTGAACTAAAACGTTGTAACGTTTAAAAAAACATTGGTAATATTTTAGCTCACTTAGCTCATTTTTGAGTTGTCTCTATAAATAGGGCTTTGGACTTTCTTCCCATAGGATCTTAGCCAACCCTAAACTTCTAAAACACAATTTTCTGAGAGATTTAGTTACTCCATTGTTGTGAAAACTTAAAACTTCAAAATCTCTCAAATAACCTCAAACCTACTTTCACTAATCTCAAGTTATATTAAGTTAAAGTGATCTATTGAGTGTTTCTCTTGAGTAGCTTAAACTTAGATACATTGTTCTCATCTCTAGTAGGCCGTGTGACTTTCCTTAGTTGTAAGGGCTCGCCGGTTCTCATTTCAAGTTGACCGATTGACTTTCCGCTTGAATTGTAAGGACTCAACGGTTCACAAGTTGTAATCTTTTCGTATTGGGTAATAGAAATGTGCACCTAGAAGAGATTGCCGAACTACATTATTATCATGTGTGTCAAATTTTTTTAAACTCTTCTATTTATTTTTAATTGTAATTATTTTTAATTTTTAGAACAATTAGTGGTGTCCTTTAGTATAACACTTTTCACACATGTAACTTAATATGTTGAAGCTCATCTCTTGTATATTTAATGCACCCCATGAGGTAAGAAGTTGTCAATTTGAAATCTTTAGACAGGGAGTCGGTGCATCAGCTCTCAAGGTTTTAATCAGAGACTAGGTGTTTCGTGCTTTCGTGCAAAGTTTGTCCCGACTCAAATTTTAAAGCTGATTGGACTGTGCATTAACTCAAAAAAGAATATTTTGAGTTAATGGACAGTTTAATCAGCTTTAATTTAAAATTTGTACAAAGTAGATTTGCATTAATATTAAAGACATTCTTATGTTTTAGGTAGGGATCGGATGAACTCTGTTTACAATCGAACGGCTCATATGTATTAACTCAAAATATTATTTTTTGAGTTATTATAGATAGGCATACATAAAAAATTCGTAGTTCGTGATTCGATTCGAGTTTGATTCGAAAAAGTTCATAAAAAAGTCGATTCGAAATAGTCCAAAATTAATTCAAACCAAATTCAAACTAGACCTGATTCGTTCGAAATAGATTCACGAACTATTATAGTTTGAAATTCAAAGTAACGTGAATCGTTGATTTTTACTGATGACTTATATTTGCTGATGAGTTAAAAGTTAAAACATAAGGTCGTCTAGCCATAAGTCATAACTCGTAAGTCGTAACCCTCGCTCTCAGTTCTAAAATTCTGGACGACTTTCATCACCTCTTGCTTTCGTGCGACTACGATCACTCTTCCTTGTTATAAAAAAGTTCATAAAAGATTCGAAATTGAGTTCTGAAAAATTCAATTCGAAATTAATTCAAACCAAACTCAAACTGAGGTAAAGTTCGATTCGGTTCGATTCGTTTGCAGCCCTACTGCAGATGATGCGGACTCCAATCCAGTCTTTGGTTATGATATAGAGAGTCCTTTAATATTAATGCGGATCTAGTCTGTACGAATCTTAAAACATATTGGATAGTTAAGATTCATTAACTCAAATTTTTTTTTTATAAATCATAATTAGAAAAAGATTTTTATAGAAACCAACATGATTACATTTTTTTTTTTACAAAAATATAAGAACTAAAATGTCATTTTGATCCCAACTATTTTTATAAATTTTGAAAAAAAATGTTAAAAAATTGTAAAAATATCTGGGATCGAATTGTTATTTTGGTCCAAAAAAAAATTGAGACCGAATAACATTTCAATTCTTATAAATTTTGTAAAAAAAAAAATAATCACATTGGTTTCATAATTTTTTTTTCTTTATTAAAAAAAAATTCAATAATAGATATAAAAGATAGTTTTACCACTACCGTATCCGTTCCGTTTTCACCCCTAATTCCTTTCTTTACTTTTTTTTTTTTGGCATTCAATGCCCGTAGGCTTGAACTTTGAAGTATCCTTTTCTTTAGTTACCTTCTTTCTTTGGTTTTTTTTTTTTTTTTTTTGAGAAAACTTTTACCTTCTATGCAAAGGAACTGTCCATCTTCTCAGTCCTCCACTCCCTAACTTTTCATTTCGGCTGTCCAAGGCAACCCCACCTGTCAGTGACAACGCGCAGAAGCAACTGTTTAGTGTATCACGACCGATAAAAGAGAAGGAGAAAACGAAACAAAGAATATAAAATTGGTCTGGTCGGAAGGTTGGTCCATTGTTATTGCACCATTTCCAAACAGACACAAGCTAACATGGAAGATTACGCGGCGAAAGGTGATGAGTTCGAGAAAAAAGCTGAGAAGAAGCTGGCGGGATGGAACCTCTTCGGTTCCAAACAAAATAACGCCGCCGATCTGTACGACAAGGCCGCCAATCAGTTCAAGCTCGCCAAAAGATGTAAGCGGATCACTGGCTCAGATTCTTCTGTTTGATCATTTTCATCTGAGATTTTTATGTGATTGTTAATCTGAAGGGGGAATGGTTGGAAATGTCTGGATTTCCCTGTGCATTGGGAAATTGATGGAAGTGAAACCACTTTGTTCGCTCAAAGTTAGGGTACCGCTGCAAATTTGGCGTCTAAATTTAAGATAAAGCTCACATTTTTATGGAGAACAGAAGGCATTTTGCAATCTCTATCCTCTACATTGTTCTTTTTAATATCTAATAGTACTTCTAGTTAATTGGAGGAATGATTTTAGCAATCTTTCTACATTGCTATTATCACTCTCAGATTGCCCACTATTCAGAGTGCGACTTGTGTTAATCCTGTTATGTAGAGTGCAAAATAAAGTGTGTACCTTGTGCAAATTTCTCTCAAGTGTTAATCCTGATTCCTGCATAAATTTGAATTTCCTCATGTTTAACACTTGTAGATAAAAATGCTGGGCAAAGCTGTATGATCAAAATGCTATTACTTGAAGAATATCAGAATTAACTGAGGCTCAGTTGAGGCTTAATTTACCTGAAATATAAGCTCCTTCAATGTAAAACTGAAAAATTATGACATTCAGATTGGTGTTTACCTGCTTGTTAATGAGCGGTTTGATTTTGTGATCCCTGATCTGCACTTAGTATCGAGAATTGAGAAGGGATGGGTTTGCACGTTGAGACAAATTACAAATGAAATAAGTTAGATATGAGATTTAGTGATGCATCAACTGACTTACCTTAGTTACCTATATTGTTACTTCACTTTTCAGGGGAAAAGGCTGCTGCAGTATATATCAAACTTGCCAAATGTCACTTGAAGGTCAGTAAATTCAAAATTATTTTCATAGTGATTATGATCACAAAAATGTCTCTTATAGACATCTCAAGGTGCAAAATGCATTTTTTTTTAATAACTATTTAGGTTAATTTATTACAACCATAAGATAGAACCTAGGATATTCTATTCCTGTGATAAATCTGTTTTCCTTCTTCATTTGGCCTTCATATGTAGAAGTTTACCAGATTTTACACTTTAAACGAAGTTCTCGCCTTCAATATCAGTTATTTTTTTACCAAACGGATGTTGTAGTTTAGTACAGAACTACAGATTGATGTTTTTCTTCCTTTTTCTGCTTGGAAAATGCTATGGTGATTTGAGTATGGAAACACTAATTGTTTTATCTTATCTTAGATCTATTATTGCAATAAGTGGACTTATTTGCCTTTATTTCTTCTTTATGTTTTATTACGCAACAGATGGAAAGCAAGTCTGATGCTGCCAGAACCTATGTAGAAGCTGCAAACTGTTATAAAAAAAAATACTCCATTCAAGGTTTTATTTATATTTTTTAGTTAATTACGATAGTTTCATTACAATAAACGGTTCTCAGATTTCAAAATAAAAAAATGTTTGGTTAACTATGGGCAATCGTTTTTATCTTGGCCTTTTCTTTTTTTTGGAAAATCAGTCTGATATCTTGCTGTATCGTATAATATACCCCACATTTTTCAGGTTTTTAATCATAACTTACCATATTTTTGGATTATATGCAATTAACACTTCATCTTTTGGGTAATTTGCCAACATAAATTTACCACTGGAACTTGTGTTTACTCGAGTGCAAAAAAAAGAAAGAAAAGAGAAAAACTAGATCTCCTAAAATTTGAGAGTTCTGGACTTGATTTATCTGTAAAAAATGTGTCAATCTGAAGACTAGTATTCATGAACATTATCCTTGATTTTGTATTCAAATTATGCTTAGTAACAAAAAAGGAAAATGAGCGTAACACCAAAATAATTAGCATTTGCAGCGCATACCCATACAAACACACTAGCTAACTGTAGTTTGCTAGTTGCAAGTATCTTAAAATTCTGATGTTGTGAGATATTGTCAGTCTTATTTGTAATAACAGTAGAATGCTAGTTATTATTTGCAAAACAACATTATAAACAATTTCAAGTAAGTTTGGAACTTGAAAATCTTTTTTTTTTTTTTTCCTTCTCTTTTAAAAAAAAATCTTACTTTCTTAGTGGAGATTGAGGAATTCTTTGTGAAATTAGGGGCAGAAGTTTCAGTAACAACTAATGTAGATTATACATCAGGTTTTGCTAATGGTTCGGTGATAGATGCAAATATCTTGAAAACATTTGACTGTTGGTTGCAGTCAGTCAAAATTTTGGGTATTGTTAAAGAGTATTGTAGGGGTAATTCCTTATTCTCTCGTAATTATTAAATCAAGCTTAATTGTAGGGTTAATGCACTGCACTATTCTTTATAGATGCGGGACAAGCACTCAGTCAAGCTGTTTCTCTTTTCTTGGAACAAGGCAGCTTGAACATGGCTGCCCGTTATTGCAAGGTACCATAACTCAACAGTTCACTGATTCTTTCCACGTAACTATAATATTCTTAAACCTTGTTGGGTTTTTGAACTATCATTTGGGTGGATCTCAGAATTGTTATTTCTTCCCCGCAAACCAAAAAACCCATTGGAAAAATTGAGTTCAGTTCGACTCGAGATGTCATGGTCTTGCGAATTTGTATTGGTTTTTTTAACTTTACTATTTATATAGGAACTGGGGGAGATATATGAGCAAGAGCAAGACTTGGAGAAGGCAATGGATTTCTTTGAGCGTGCGGCTGATCTGTACATAAGTGAAGAAGTGTCATCCTCTGCAAACCAGTGCAAGCAAAGAGTCGCACAAATTGCTGCCCAACTTGAACAGTAATATTGTCGCACAAATTGATGCCCAACATGTAAGATGCATTTATTGAACTTTCTTACCAGCATACTAACCTATCTACAAATTTCCCCCTAAAATCTGTCCAGGTATCCAAAGGCAACAGAAATATTTGAGTCAGTAGCAAGTCAGTCGATGAAAAATAATTTGCTAAAGTATGGTGCCAAAGGATTTCTCCTCAATGCTGGTATCTGTCAGCTATGCAGGGGAGACGTTGTTGCTATCCACAATGCCTTGGAGCGTTTTCAGGTTCTTCTTTAAAAATTTTCTTTTACTTTTTTGGAAAAGGTAATGTTGTTGTAGGTAATAAATCTTTTGTGCAAAATTTACAGGATATTGATCCTACCTTCTCTGGCACGAGAGAGTACCGCCTTTTGTCTGTAAGATCTATCCATCGGGCCCAATTACTTTTGGACTTCTGTTGTAATGTAATCATGATCAACAGAGAATTTAATTTGTATGCCAGGATCTAGCTGCTGCCGTGGATGAGGGAGATATTACCAAGTTCACTGATGCCATCCAGGAGTTTGACAGCATGACCCGTCTGGTATGATTTTCTTTTCTATTCCTTTTTATATATATATATTTTCATTGTTGTATGGCAAATCTGATTTGCATTTATACTTATTTATGATATTTCTCTACCTACCGAGTGTTGCTGTGACAATACGCTGATTAGTTGATATAATGTATGTTGTAGGATCCTTGGAAGACAACCCTTCTTCTTAGAGCAAAGAATACACTTAAGGAAAAAGAGGAAGACGAAGATGATCTTACATAGAGATCATATAATATTGAGTTAACAAAAAAAATGTATCCTCTAATTATGGTTGTTCTACATGTGATTTTTCCACGTGTGATACCATTTTATTATCTGATTTTACATTTCTTGCGTCGTTTAATTCAGCTGTTCTTTTTGTTCTAATTATGGTTGTTCTTCTTAGATTTTTTTTTTTTTTTGAAATTAGCCTATACTTTTGCAAGTTGTCTTAACTCAATACTTGCGTTGTCCACAGCTATAAGAAATATATATTTTAAAATGTCCTGTATACATGTTCACTGTATAGAATAAAAGGCAAGAAATATGTGTTCGTCTCGATTACGAATATAATTGATAGAACAACAAGAAATAAGATATATTTTACATTTTTATATCGATCCCCCACAGAGCATTTGCCTTTTCATGTTCTTCTCTCCTTCGTACGGTACTAAACAGATGGTCATGCAAAAAAAAAAATGATCGCTGCGTTTTTTTGTTTGTTTCTAAACTTTAAAAAAAAAAAAATTTGTAAAACAGAAAAATTATACATTCTTTTGTAGTTTGATATTGATCGTACGACATAAAGCTAGATTGAAGAAATTGGTTTACGGTATTTAACATAGAAACAAAAATATAACAATATTTTTTTATGCTGATTAAACAATGCACGAAAAAAAATTCAATTAATGATTTCTTTTCTATAAATTTAAATTTTTATGTATTTTGTATTTATTCAAATCCTTTTCCACAATATTGACGAGAAAATAAATAAAAATACTATTTATAAAGATTTTTTTTCTTCATGGACTTTAATGACCAAATACAAACAACAAAAATTATTTAAAAACGTAACAATTGCATAAAAATAATGTTAAGTAGACAGACATTTTAAAAACATAGTTAAGACAAGAAACATCAAAAGAAATATAATTATGTTATACCAAAAATTTTAGGGCTCCCCTTATCAGATGGTCTTGCGTATCGTTCTACAGCTTGCTCCCCTTATCAGATGGAGACTGTTGCTCTTCTCAATGCTGTTCAGGCTGCTCATGGCCTAGGACTGTCCCAATGTCCTAAAAACACTACGAGCACCGGATTTGAGATGCTGGTAAAAACACTACGAGCACCGGATGCCTTACAGTTTGCGGACTGGCACGCTTACACTGAACTCATGCCACTCGTGCAGCTTTTAATCACACCCCCACAATACGGATGCGGCTATATACCATGGGAAGAGGATTATCTGGCCCACAAACTCGCTAATCGGGCATGAATAAAACAATTCGATTACATCGGATGCACTTTCCCTCTCTTCTCGCAACAGTAGCTCTCAACTCTGGTATTTTGGCAGCCTACAATTGCCCCTTCGATATTACCGGCTGCAGGGGTCCTTTTATGTTTTCTTTATGGTCTGTTTTTCCTACCAGTATTGCTTCTTTTTGCTTCTCTGTTTTAATCACCGTCTTACCATATTATATAGCTAAGACCTATGGACGTCTGACAAATGCTTCATACGAAGCATATCATGTACCTCAATTTCAATGAATATATATATGTGCGCGCGCGCTCTCGTTCGTGTGTAGCAAAACTAGAGTGTGATGTATTCACCAAGAGGTATTGGTGAGCACAACTCTAAAAAACTACCGGATTAGCTTTAAACGACGAATTCAAACCGTGAAATCCATCTAATTTCCGAGTGATGTATGTACATGCAAAACTTTTTAAGTTTTGAATTTATTTAGCACATGATTAAGCAGCAAAAAAAAAAGAAGAAACTTCAATTTTTTTTGCATGTACATGCCTCACTCACAAAGTAGATGAATTTTACAGTTTGAATTCGTCGTTTAAAACTAATCTGATAGTTTTTTAGAATTGTGCTCATCAATACCTCCTGATGAACACATCACACTCTAGTTTTGCACTCTCTCTATGTGTGCAGGCGCGCCTAAGGGCTTTTCACCAAAAAAACAAAAAAAATTAGTGCTTTATAAATTGTGCAGGGTTCAATGTAAAAATGTTTTAATATTTATTTCAATCGTAGTTTATATAATATCTAATTTGCATGATGCAATATTTTATTACAATTTATCTCATCCGAACCCGGATCAACGCCGCCCCTGCCCGAATTCGTATCCTCTGCATTAATTCAAATTTTGAGTTAAGATCTGGATCATCTGATTGAGATCCGCAATAATATTAAAAAGCCCCATGCCTTATTGGTGATGTGACTAACCCCCCCCCCCCCCCCCCTCACCCCCAAAAAAAAACTGTATAACTATTCTTCATATATATATATATATATATATATTTCAAATTTTCAGTTTGCCTTATAAAACTAATTCAAATTAATTATTGGCACGCTTACAGTTTGCCTTATAAAACTATTCTTCATATTTTATTTTTTTCATATTGTATTAAATTTTCGGTTATGCCTTATTGGCACGCTTACAGTTTGGCTTATAAAACTATTCTTCATATTTTTTTTTCTTTTCATTTTGATTGGAAAAATTTGTACAAGAAAATGAGTTATGTATAAATTAATTTTATATCTTAGAGAAACACATTGTATTTAATGAATCTCATTTAATTAAAGTTATATATGTACCAATTTATTTGTCAAAAATATGTTAGGTTGATGAACAAAACTTTTATTATTTTGTAGTACAATTTAAAAAATATTTTATTTAATTATTTTCTAGATTGCATATTTTGTTGATTTAAAAAGTTATGCCATTTAAAAAAATGTTGATTCTATAATTAATAAAGTTATAAGTTTTCTTATATGTAAATGAAAAAAAATTAATTGCTTATTTTATATTTTTTAAAAAGTGATTACAAATAATAAAAATAATAAAAAGTTAGGTCTCATACTCAATTAAAATTAAACTACATAAAGAGGTGGTTTAGTTTAGGCCAATTTAGTCCGGCCTAAAGATTAGTTTATTCCATCTTAGTTCGGCTCAATTAAATAACATTTGATGGAATAAGTGAGACTTAAAATTCTTATTCTACTATTTAGTCCACAACTAAACATGACCATAGTTTTTTTTTTATATCTTGATAAGATGAGCCTTTTTTTTTTTTTTATTACTAATAAGTTATACTATTGCTTCGAAAGTTCTATACATTATCAATTAATGATTAAGCCAAAAGAGCAGAACTAGAGTGCTTGTATGGCATTGGCAATTGATCGTGGAATGATGAACATGGATGCCTATTTCCCCGATTGAGGAATGGGATCGATTTGTGCCAATCCTTTAATATTTCTTGGCCATTCATTTCAGCCTCCGCTTCGTCCATATTTGCGTCCCATGTTTCAGCTGAATCATCATCATCATCAAAAGAACTTGTATCAGTTTCTGTGTCTTTATCTGATTGCTCACAAGGGTCATCACCGGCCTAAACCGGAGGTGTGTAGGTGGGTACAGGTACACTGCCCGACTCAGGATGAAAGTCGGTCTGAACCGACGGTGTGTTACTACCTCCAGGCAAACTATCTGGACACGGGTCATACCCATTTGGTTTCTACCATGGTGCGCCTCAGCTACCAATTCTATAACCTTAAATCCAGCAACTTGAGCTGCAGTTTGTTTAATGACATCCCAAGTTTCCTCATTTTGTATCAGAAATAGTGAGAAATGGTCCGATCCGGGTTGTGCTGTGTTCATACATACCATGATTGTCAATTTGACTCGACTCGGAAACAATTCAAGTCCAACGTATATCTGCCGTCTTATAATAACAAAACTAGTAGAATCAGATACAGTAAAGGTAAATGCAGCCCCTATGTCATAACTAACACCTGTTGAAGTGTTTTGGAGGTTACCACCATAATACACATTGATCAATAGCAGTGACATTTTGCTGAACAAGAATCAAACACTAAATTAACTCCAAATATTTTTCAATTTTACAACACTAAATATAAACAAATAAGTAAAAAAAAACTCACAATAATAATCAGAAGACGATGCTGAGTACAATGGTGATGGCGATCTGTTAATTTGGCAACTTCTCTATTGAATAATGAAAAAAAAAATCAAACACTAAATTAACTCTAAATATTTTTTAATTTTACAACACTAAATATAAACAAATAAGTAAAAAAAAAACTCACAATAATAATCAGAAGACGATGCTGAGTACAATGGTGGTGGCGATCTGTTAATTTGGCAACTTTTATATTGGATTTGAAAAATACGAAATAATGAAAACAGAGAAAGAATAATGGAGGTAGGGAAGAGAAGAAGAGAGAAGAGAGAAGAGAAGAGGAAGAAGAGAGAGGGCTGCTGCGCGGGTTATAGGGTAGAGCTGCCTCCACCGATCCACAGGATCGGTGTGGAGATTTCAGGGGCTACACCGATCCGTAGGATCGGTGGAGGGTTATTTTGGTGTAACTCTCCGTGTGGCGTGTGGCAGGGGTAGAAGTGAGCTCCACCGATCCGTAGGATCGGTGGAGGCTATATTTCGAATTTCGATCAGCTAAGGGCTGTTTTCGGTAAAATATTTAAAACAAATTCTATTTTAAAAAAAAAATCTTCATCTGGTCTCTAATTAATTCAACAAAAGAAGGAAAAAAATAAGTTAGAGATACTCATAGAATTAATTTTATTTTGGTACCTTGTTTTTTCTTATGGTTCTTGCCCAGGTCAATTGGTGTTGCCTAGCTAGGAGTAGATTAAGGTTTGTTTTTAAGCTCACTAAGTACTTATGGGTATAATAAATTATTAATTAACTTCATAGAGTGACTTAATAAACTTCACGATGTACTTATATACAAAATTCATAAATTTTTTAGTTAATTTTGTATAAAGTGAGGTAGTAAAAATATTATGAGAAATGAATACATTAAACTTAATTGGTAAAAGAATCAGCTTTTGGTCTAGTAACAAAAACACATATTTTTTGATGTGAGACGTCATGAGTTCGAAATCGAATGAAGAAAATCTTTTGTTTTAATCATAGAGATTTTTTAAAAGATGTTAGGTGGCTTGATCCTCAACTCTCTCATTCAAAAAACTTGAATTTATTTTTTACCGCTTAGATTACAAAATTTATAAATTTTATATGTAATGTATCATGTGAAGTAAATTGGTTTTAATACATTAAATTCGTTGTTTGAAATTAATTTGATAGATTTGAAATTAAACTCTTTAATTTTTTTGATGAAATTAAGACCCTAGTTGAATTGTTGCCTAAACTTAATGACATTGACATATTAAAACAGAGAACTTGTCAACATGAGCTAAACGCTGGTGCTCCTTGTCGAGTCTGAATAGGTTGTACTTGATCCAGTTACAAAATGCAACGGTATCCACTTTCAGAATAAAATGGAGAGGACAAAACAAATTGGCGGTTATAAATAGGCATGCACAGATGACTCTTTGTCTCAAGCAACTTTTCATTTTCAGGTATCTACAACAAACTTTGCAACCTCTCTCTAGCTCTCTTTCTAATTCTAATCCTCTCCACAAAAAGTAACAAATTTCATAAGATATGCCTTGTGAGACAAAGGCCATCACCAGCCGCACTGTGTGTGTCACTGGAGCTGGTGGATTCATAGCATCGTGGCTTGTAAAACTCCTCATCGAGAAAAACTACACTGTCCGAGGCACTGTGCGTAATCCAGGTGCACCTTCGCTCTCATTTTGCATAACAAACCTTTTGTGTGTAAATTAGATAACATTTTTGCTAAATAAGGATAATTTTTGTGAATGTAGATGATCTGAAGAATGCACACTTGTGGTCACTCGAAGGAGCCAAAGACCGGCTTGAGCTCTTGCGAGCAGATTTATTAGACCCTGAAAGTCTCAGAGCAGCATTTGCCAGGTGCGAAGGAGTGTTCCACACTGCTTCACCTGTCACTGATGATCCTGTACGTAAAGCAACATAATTTATTTAGCCATTAATTACTGTCTTACGTTCCAATCCATCTCTGCCATTGCACTTGGCCTCATTTCTTGTTAGGAGGAAAATTATTTCCTCAGTCTATATCTTTAGAACTGTTATTTTAAGTTTTATTTCCATTATTCATGGAGGATTGCCTTCTACACACACGCACACACAACTGTCATTGTTTGTGCTAATATATATCTGAGTAGAAGAAGATCATTTAGTAGGCCTTAAATGTGCAGATGTGCTTAACCAATTAAGAACTTTCTATAACTTCCAATTTCTTTTGACAAAAGTAAGAAAATGCAATAATCAGGAACAAATGATTGAACCGGCAGTGAAGGGAACGAGAAACGTGATTAATGCGGCGGCTGATGTAGGGGTCCAACGTGTCATATTCACCTCCTCTATAGGCTGTGTCTACATGAACCCTCGCTACAACCCCGGTTCTCTAATTGACGAGACATGCTGGAGCGACCTTGAATACTGCAAGAACACACAGGTGCCTCTTAATAAAGTTTCAAACCTATTTACTCTCGATCTCTGGAAGACTGGAACTACAATCTATGCTACAATTAATGTTGACATAGTTGGAAATATATGTATTTTTTCTAACAAGTTAGTTAAACCATGCAGAATTGGTATTGTTATGGCAAGACAGTAGCAGAACAAGGAGCCTGGGAGGCAGCAAGAGAAAGGGGCCTAGACCTAGTGGTAATAAACCCGGTGCTTGTACTCGGGCCTCTGTTACAACCGACTGTGAATGCTAGCACCATTCACATATTGAAATACCTAACCGGCTCAGCTAAGACATATGCGAATGCTTCACAAGCATATGTTCATGTGATGGATGTGGCAAAAGCACATGTGAAGGTCTATGAGACACCTGAGGCTAATGGAAGGTATATTTGTGCTGAGAGCACCTTGCATAGAGGCGAGCTGTGCAGAATGCTTGCCAAGCTGTTTCCTGAGTACCCTATTACAATGAGGTACCTAGTTTTAACTAAACTTATTGATAAAGTTAGTTATAAGTTAAATGAATCTTTTATTGATGAAGTGAATGTGTAAACACAGGTGCAAGGACGAGAAGAGTCCAAGTAACAAAGGTTTTAGATTCAATAATCAGAGACTGAAGGATATGGGAATTGAATTTACGCCTGTAAGAGCATGCCTGTATGAGACGGTGAAGAGCCTCCAAGAAAAACAAATGCTACCTGTTGTTTTATAATTCCTTTTCTCTAAGATAAATGTTGGTTTACAATTTCAGAAGCACAAATAATTAATTAATTAATTATACCACTAAGGGGCTACTTTAATAGTTGTTGCAAAATATACAGCCCCATATTATGTAAAAAACATTAGTACTTTTGATCTTTAATTAATAGAGATAATTCCTTTGTGCTCCGAGTTCACATTAAAGACAATGCTTTTTCTTGTTTCTTAATTTTTCTAATGACAATTGACAAACAGATAGTTTAATAACAAACAATAATGTTTACAGATGTACTTAAAACTATAGTTAGTAGAGAATTAGCCTTTAGTTTAGTAGCAAAGACACATGATCTCTATGTGAGAGGTCATGAGTTCGAAATCTGGACGGAAGAAATCATTTGTTATAATAACAAGGGTATTAAATAGTTAGGTAGCTTGATCTCCAACCTTTACTCAAAAACAAAATTATAGTTAGTATGACAAACCCTCTAATATTCATATATGGATGAGAACGGAAATCAAATAAGGATGGCATTCTATGGCTTTCCAAATCTTAACCAGCAGTAGTCTATACAAAATCTTAACTGACCTAAATAAAAGATACCAGAATATATTTATATATCAATTAATTAATGATGGCAAAAGCCAACAGATACCCCATTTTTGATGAAGTTATTCTTAAGATTACCTTTTGCTAAATGCAATTTAGCATTTATGTTATTAAATCTGGACCAAACACGGTTCGATACATCAATCGTTTTGATACTTTGATTAACGGAGCTTTCCCTCGATGTCTCACCAAATTCATCTTTCTGTATTCTCTCTTTCATGTCAAATTTCGCTGTACACTACACCAAATACTGATTGATATTTATCAGCAAGACCAATTAAAGGACATCCATATATCTCAATCAAGAAGATCCAAACCCAACACCAAACTCGATCGGCAGTCGATCTCTAGTTTTTCTCTAATTGTACCTGTTGGTGTAGGAATCATTCCATGAACAATCAATCATACCATTGATCGACCCCAACCGGCCCGGTACCAGCCTTCTCCACGATTGGAGTACAGCACAAATAGCAGTTTGCATGAGACTGGCGCCACATGTCGATGCAATTGACATGGAACTGGTGACCGCATGCATAATGGCAAAGCCCTGACCAACTTTACTTTTTGATATATTTATTGTGATAATACAAAATCAACTGGATACAAGAATTTCTATTAATGAGGATTACAGCTCAAAAGGATGCAAGCAGAAGTCCTGATAATTAATTTACTCCCTGGTATAGAGCAAGGCAGAAATCACGATCAAACAAAAATTATTTTCAACATTGGAAGTCTTTAAATAATTAAATCTCTGAAGTCTGAAGGAAATATTTAAAATTGATTTGGTTAGTTATATATTGTCTCTATCAAAGGAATTATTTTCTCCCATCAAGGTCGTTATTTATCAAAGCAATCACGCGCGTCTTTCTCTTAACAATAAATAATGAAAAATTAATGCGTTCATTAATTTATTTTCATTAAGGTCGTTATTGCTTTTGCAACGGGCACTATCATCCACGGCCATTTTTATTAATAACCCAAAAACAAAACGAAATTTTAAAAATAACCTTGAATAAATTTTTTTTTTTAAAATAACCCAACCGCCTGGGCCTGGGGCGGCCCAAAATGCAAGCGAACCGCCTGGGCCTGGGGCGGGTCACGGGGAGAGGAAACCGCCCCCACTGCGGGCGGTCCACTATGGATGTATTTTAAACGTTTTTTTCTCTCTCCTGCCTCCATTATCTGTAAACGAAGTCAGAGAGCGATTTTACTGTTTGAGAGAAGCGATTTTTAGGCGATTTTACTGTAGCAGAAGGTGTTTTTTTAGTTTCTTTTAATTATAGTCATTACTGTTCTATTATTTGTAACTACTGTAACTGTCGCAATTACAGTACCAATTACTGTTCTATGTAATTACTGTAGCAACATTTTTTTTTTCTAATTAGATTACTGTACCCGTTATAATACCATATTTCTTAATGAAAACCAACTAATTTTTTTCCATTTCTTAATTTTTTTTAATTTCATTTAGTCAGAAATAATTTGATTAATTAATTATTGATTTTCAACAATCTAATGTTCTATACATTGATTATTATATAATTGAGAGTTCTATATTTATCTTCTTCTTTTTTCAATTTATTCAATTTTTTTTTTAAAATGAAACTCAAAAATTGATTGAATTGAATCTCAGATATCTTTATCTATTATTGATGTACAATTACTGTAATACTTATAAAATTATTTTTTAAATGTAGTTTGTTAAGGAAAAGATGTTAGTTGCATTGTATGTGGGCGGCAAGGTACAAAAGAGTGAGGATGGCGTGCAGTACACGAAAGATGCTGCATTTGGCTTCGAGATTAATGAAAATACCACATTTCAGACACATAAAGAGCTAATATACGAAAATACTGCTGTAAACCTCAACAGGTATGAAATAGAATTGGCTACACGGATTGACAACTCACGTGGGGTGAGGGGTAGACCTTACTTTGTGAGGTTTCCAATAACAGATGCGAATTTGTGGAGAGTTGTGTACACTCAAATTGCGGCCAGTGGGGTCCAGGTAATGGACATATATTCGAAGAGGGTTCCCCGGGCTAGGGCTGGACCTTCAAGTACGACTAGGGCTGGACCTTCAGGTTATGAAAATTCAGGTTATGACAGCCAGGGGTACCACCAGCACTCCCCATATGACAGCCAGGGGTACCACCAGCACTCCCCATATGACAACCAGGGGTACCACCAGCACTCCCCATATGACAACCAGGGGTACCACCAGCACTCCCCTTATGACAACCAGGGATACCACCAGCACTCCCCTTATGACAACCAGGGGTACCACAACTCCCATGAAAATATTGAAGAGTTATCACCACCACCCAGACAGACACCCATAATCCCTAGATTTCTAACTATGCCAGAGTCAGGATCGGTACCCGTTAATCGAACTGATATTGATATTAATGTTGATGCTATTGATGCCATACCAGAAAGGGAAATGGAAACGGGGGATGAATACCAAGGGGTTTGGGAATCTGATGACTTATCAGATGGTGATGCAAATGTACTAGGTTTATCCAGGGCAGAAAAATTCCCGATTAGAGGTCGGGAAAATAAGCATCCGGTCACCACATTCAATGATACTACAGCTTTCGAAGAGGCAGACATTAGTTTCTTTGGTCCTCGTGTTAAATACAATCAGGAACTTGCCGCAGGGTAACTTTATACAAACATAGACGAACTTGTAAAGAAAATCAATGAGACCCATGTTCACGGCAACTGGAAATATAAAATACACAAAAGGGAGCGAACACGGTTAGTTGTGCTATGTAAAACTCACCCACGGTGCGAGTTCTGCCTTTATGCAACCCCTGCGGGTTCAGGGGAAGCATGAATGATTAGGAAGTGTGAACCATGATGTGAGATTTCTATATCTCTTATGCAAGTAATAAATCATAGTTTATACTCAATTTGGTTGCAAGTGTACAACCTAGTCAAGTAGTACTTAGGGATCATCTCCACAGGGACAAGTCGAAATATCAATTCTAACCTAACGATTTAATTTAGTAAAAATGAAGTAAAAAGTGTTTTGTTTGTTTAAGAGGTTTGTTTGGTAGTGATTGAACTGAATTAAACTAAAGTCTTAAAGTGAAATTTGGTTTTAAACAGGTAAGAGAAATTAGGATTTCTTAGGGTTCCTATCCACTAATGTCATGATTAATTGGTTTGTTAAATTCGATCTTATATTTATGAAGGCACAGTTGGATGTTGTAGGTACAAAGTGATATCTCTATATTAATACCATCTTCAAATTAGAATAAACGTCACCTCTCGGTACTTGGCTACACTAATCTAAAGTCATTAAGTTCTTTACTGTCCCAATTTATCTAGAAAGCTATTCGTCACCTCTCGGTACTTGGCACAATTCCCTAAACTATTGGGTGAAGCCCGTATAAGACAGGCGTCACCTCTCGGTACTTAACCTATCAAATACCCTATTCTTTATGGTCAAGACTTAATATTCAATTTCTCAATTGCAAATACCAAATCCTAAGATTTCATGTGATTTCGATTAAGTCTTCACAATCAATTAAAATAAAGAATAGATCATAATAAAGAACAAGAAGATATGAAATAAAACCAACTAAAGCATAACAAAAGTTTCAATTACAGCCCTAATTAACCCTAGAAAGGTCTTTAGCCGATCATGGCTAAGTCACAAATGAGAATCAAAGATTAAAAGAGTTCCAAAAGAAAGAAATTAGTAGAACCGGTTGGTGATTCGACGTCCTCTTTTCTTTCTCCTTTCTCTCCTTTTTCTCCTCTCTTTTCTCTCTTCTTTTCTGTCTAAAAACTCCCTTATTTTCGTCCCTAACCGTTCTAATTTATTCCCCCAACAAATCCTAAAATAAATAACTAAAAATAGCAAATTCGGGCTCTGAACCGACTTATTGCGAGCCGCAATGAATGGAGGCAGTTAACACCTTGTCTCGCAGAAACTATAGGATTCATTACGGGCCGCAATGAATGTGGTTACGGGCCGCAATGAATGTGCAGGATTGAAAGGGCTCTGACTTATTTTGTTACGGGCCGCAATGGGAATCACTTCGGGCCGCAATAGCATTGACAGTTGCTCCAATCTTCGTGCTGACTTGCTACAAATTACCCGTTTTGCTCCGTTAAGCTCCAAATACTTGATTACCTGTACAATAAACATAACTAGGGCAGTAACTTGAACTTTCGGACATTTTTACCTAATTAAACTTAATTTAACTAAAACTTAGCTTAATTTACATAACTAACCCTAGATTTCAATAGATATGATTTCGGCTTATCAAACCACCTCACACATGTAAGTCTGCATCAACAAGGACAGACCATGCACAGCTGACGGCATCACTAATTGCCGATGCAATTGAGGAGGACATTAAGTTGGATCCATCGATGAGCATCAAGGCGGTGGCTAGAACCGTCAGACACAAATACAAATATGTAACCCCAAAATACAACAGGTTGTGGAGAGGTCGTGAACTTGCGGTTTGCAGAATATTCGGTAGTTGGAAGGATTCATACGGCTATCTGGCACCATTGCTCCAAGCCATGGCAAGTACAAACGTTGGGACCGTATATGAACGATGGCATGGCCCTTTTTTTGATAAGGATGGAGTACTAATAGATGGAGCTCAACAATTCAAGGGCATAGCATGGGCTTTTGGGGCTTGTATCCAAGCTGTGCCATACATCAGACCCGTTATCAACATTGATGCATGCTTCATGTCCGGCCGTTATGAGGGGAGGCTACTGATAGCATGTGCATATGATACTGAGAACCAGTTGTTGCCTTTGGCCTTTGCAATTGTTCAGAAAGAGGATGGTGAGAACTGGGGATTTTTTATGCAGTTTTTAAGAAGACGGGTGATTGGGGAAGGAAAATTTTTCTGTGTGATATCAGACCAGCATAAAGGAATAAAATATGTTTTTGATCGTGAAGATTATGGTTGGTCAACGCGTACTGGGCAGTGTGTGCACAGGTTGTGTATGCAACACGTTGCGGAGAACCTTTCCAAGGCAACCGGAAATGACAAGTGGGTTCTAGAAACATTTAGACAAAATTGCAGAAAGAAAAAGCCGAGAAGGGTGGTAGAGATGACTAGAAATTTTGCAAAGGTATATATATTTTAATTGTTTACATATATTATTTTATTTTTCGAAGACTATTTTTTTAGTACAATTATTTACTTATATTATTTTATTTTCTTATTTTTTTAGTACATGCCAAAGGCAAATCTCTACTTAATGAAGGTGGGCAAAAATAATCCCAGAGATGTAAACGAAGATCCAGCATACGAGAAAATATATCAATCCCGTGATGGAGGTTGGCGTTGGGGAATTATGACCATCAACGGGTCGGAGTCACTGAATGCAGTATTCAAGCAGAGTCGGATGTTGCCCGTGGCTGCAGTTGTAGAGGATACATTCTACAAGTTAAATGCATGGTTTCAGGAACGGCGTGCTAAGGCTGCAGAATTAATAAGGATGAATCAGTCATTTTCAACAAGGGTGGAGGAGAAACTAAGACAACACATGGACAAAGGTGCAACTATGACCGTGATCCCGATGGGTAATGATGGTACTGAATTCGAAGTGCAAAATCCAAATGAATACGTTCCTACCAGTCGCAAACCAGATGACACTATGGAGTTTGTGAAGAGGGCTTGCAAGTACGTCGTTAAATTCGGAGATGCCAGGGCGGTAACTTGTACATGCCAAGGACCCCAACTAAGTCACATACCCTGTAGTCACGTGATGGCTGTATGCCGAGTGAGGAACTACTGTGAGGATCACTATGTTGCTGACATGTATCATACCGATTACCTTGCTTCCACTTGGGGTGGATCTTTTTATTCTTATCCCGATCAGCATGAGTGGCCTGCATATGTCGGTGATAGAATACTTCCTTCAGAAGGATGAATAAGAAAGGGGAGGAGGAGACAAAAGCGTGTTGTAATGACCATGGACGAGATGAGTGGTAGGCGATTATCGGGAAATTGGGCTCGCCGTTCTGTTTCTGACAGGCGCATGGCAGGTATGTAGCATTGTATGAAATTCATTTATGATCTTATTATATTACTAACTGAATTGTGTTCCTATGTTCAGATGCCATAAACGAGCACAACGAAAGAGAAAATGCTAGAGTTGTTGCTGAAGCAACTGGTAGAACATAACATCCCCCTCTTCCGAGCCAATCATCTAGTTGCCAAGCCTCTACAAGTAATGCCGCACCTGCAGTTGGTACCAGTATAACTAGTTGCATCATTGGTTTTTTGAGACGTGGTGGAAGGAGCAGATAAACCTGCTATTTTGCTTGTGTGAACTTATTCGTTTGGTTTGAACTAAGTTATGAACTTTAATTGTAATGTTGCGCTTTTAATATGATATGTAATATTTTGATTTGTTATGATTACGTAGTAACTAAGGAGTAGAAATGACGAAATGTAAAGTATAAAAAGATACGCACGCAGATAAAAACGACGAAATGTAAAGTAAACAAAAGATAAAAGCCAACATAAAATATAAAATAAAACAATCCCAGGCATATAACACAACAGTCCCAAACTCAAAATACTACAGTCAGGCCTATATCACAATAAAAAAAACTCTGCAATCATCCTCGTCGTTTCCTTCGGGAGGGAGATAACCTACGAGCCGCTATGTCTTTGCCAACCCTGTGCGGCTGCACGCGCCTCTGCGGACTCGCATCTCCTAAATCCTCCTCCTCCATATCCTCGTCCTCCTCTCCCGTATACATGTGATGCGTACCTGTACCGGCTGTCCATGGATCAAATAGACCAGTTGACTCTGCGGGTGCCGGGCTTGTACGTAGCTCCCATGGATCTTCCTCCCAGCTTGCAGCATATGTGGCAGGAGGCGGTGTACCAAATAATGCAGAGACAAAGCCATCTGCAGTCTGAGATGCACTCCCTCCAGCTTCATAGTCGTGCTCCATCTCCACTCCATATTGTGGTCTGTGGAAGCCAATGTCCTCAGCATCTGTATCGAACGGGGGCAGCTCATCCACGCTAAAACTAGGCTCGGCATTCCAACGAGGTGCTCTATCCTAAATTGAAATAATGTCAGTTTTGCTACATACAAATAACTCTGCAATAAATAATATAAAACAGTAACTGACCGGGCCAAGCTCTACCGGAACTCCGTATTTATTTCTGTAAGCATCCCATCCTTGTGTATTCAACACCCAGTGGTGGAACGCCCAACCCGAGTCATCCTCTACATAATTGAAAGTTAAGTGAGTTACAACAAATAATTCGGTGAAAATAGAACCATTGCGTGTGTCCTACTTTTAATATTAACTTGCAATTACCTGCAGGAGGTGGTGGCATATCATGAGCGTAGATGGCCTCTGATCTTCTGTATATCCCGCCAATTGATGTTCTCCCCAGAATCGCGCAGCATGCCAACGAGGCGGCCTTCAAAACCGCCTGTCTCCACGATTGGTGCAGTGTGCTCGAGCATTTGGCATCCTATATATCGCCAAGCATCCCTCGCCATGCACACCAGGCTGTGTCCAACTCCTCTCATAGCTGTCAACATCTGCACACAACATGATTATGACAACAGTAAGTAATTAAAATTTGCAATTTTTAATTACAGTATGTTTAAGTTGTATTTACCGCGCGAGTATTGATCGGACCCCAAGGCATGTAATTGCCAGATGAATCCATCAGTCTACATCGAAGGTTGTCGCCATAATGGCCCGTAAGGTAGACTGACGGCATGCCCCATCTCTGGTACCAGACGGCATATCTCAAATCCCTGGGACCAGCACCCACTGACGCTCTCGATGGCGGACTCCATAACTGCTGATCTGGATGTCGAGCCAAGCCGTACTCTAAGCTGAAATGCTGTCTCCAGTTGACTTTGGGCTTAGTGTGCGCCATACTGCAAGTACAATTAATTAGAAATGAGAGAAACGGTGGCATTATTAAAGTGATAATAAAATTAAGTACATAGTACTTACTTGTGGAACTTGTCGGTATCATCCTTACCCATCAGCGGGTTATCCGGAATGAAAGCATCCAAGCCAAACTGTCGAGACACCCGATCGGGATAGTGATACTCCACTATCCAGAAATAAACGACTGGTCCCCGATAATACCATAGTCGTGTCTGCTCCAATGTCAGCGGGCTCAGCCATCTACGCTGATACCATGTACGATACGGAAACCAATCGACATTCGCATCTCGGAGCATCTGGAGCTGACCCCAAACATAAGAAACCCCCCTGCCCGTTTCTTCATAACTCTGATGACTGCCCCATATGGCACCGTACGCGGGGCATCTGTCTGGGTTAGGAACTCCCCATCGGGGATGTGGCAATGGTATAATTGGCTGATTTACAAGCAGATGTGACCACGACCAATGCTGTAGCAGAAGAAGCGGTCCAAAAATTTGTTTATTCCTCACCTGAAAATTTAACTTAAAATAAAAACTTGGTGCATCTTATTCAACTTTCAATTACAACGTATATTAATACAGACTTACCAGACAAGCATGACACAGGCCTCTGTATAAGTGGGCGAGGACAGCTCCACCCCAGTTCCATCTCGATTCTTTCTCCATGTTTCTCAGCAGGGAAAGATACATAATCGGGACCACATCACCGCTGGAATCCTCGAACATGACAGCACCACACAAATCCAGCACATACGCCCTAGTATACCTGCAATATAAAATAATCAATATAAATAATTGAGATTGTTGATGAACTACTAAGTTACTTTAAAGAGTGTAATGGTACCTCCTGACCGCCTCAATGTCAGCAGTCTTAGGGAATATCTGATTCTGAAAGAATTGAGACCGGAATGCCTTTAGAGAAATACAGTACCCAGAATACCGGAACTCCTCCTCCTTCTCCTCCTTCTCCTCCCCCTTCTTCTTCTTCTTCTTCAATTTCTTCTGCAGATTCTTTGGATCACACCCTAACAACTCCGGTATCATCCTCTGTAGGTTTGGATGGTTTGAGATGCCACCTATGGGCTCGCCATCAATGGGTAAACCCTATAATGCGCTCACATCACCAAGGCTGACTGTCATCTCCCCGACCGGGAGATGAAATGTATGGGTCTCAGGTTGCCATCTCTCCGCTAGACCATGCATCAGAGACTGACCGATCTTACTCTGCGGCATAGTGGCAAGCTGATACAACCCAAGGTTCAAGAGGCATCGCTGCATTTCTTCATGGGGAACGAACGAAATCTCAGACCTGCGGTGCCTCACCGTAAGCATGACATCATCCTGTATTTATTATCAATTTGTGAGACTCAAATCGTGCCATTTTTTTAGTATTATTTACATTAAGTATAAATGTCACGTACCTCAAGAGATGCCAATGAGACGCGGTGCTTAACATGATGGGTCCATAGAAGAGGACTAAATGTGTCAGGATCATGCGCACCATCTGTAAAACCGGCCTGAGACGACGAACCCTCTCCAATCGGATCCACCGAGGACGTGCCCGCTACACTCGGATCCACGGCATTTGGACCCGCTGCAGCCCGATCCGCTGCAGGCGCAGCTCGTAATCCCCACCGTCTAGATCTGGGCATACTACATTTACAAAAAAAATCCATATTAATCAACCACAATTTTAAAAATTAAAATTTATTCGAAATTTTAAACAATTTATAAATATTTTCAACCAAATTCAAACCCTAATTGAACTGCAAATTCAAGCAATTAAAACCCTAAAATAGTTAATTATTTATAATAAACTACTAATTATATGATATTAATACATCCAATAATTATACAATAACTATAGTATATATTTAATATATTAAGAATATACCATATTAATTTAGTAATAAGAGTTAACAATCCCTAAAATAATCAATAACCACATGAAAATAATAATAATAATAAAGGTACATAAAATTTTATTATACTATGAAAATCAATAAACTTTTATATAGTATGAAATTCACTTTTTAAAATAAAAATTATTGTGAAAATCGACAAACAAATAAAATTTGGAAAAAACATAAGTATGCATATTTTTTTTTAATATTGATAATTTACTTGCAAAAAAGAATGTAATTTTTAAACAAATTTTCATATACTTTAAAATAATTTGTATTGATATATACATGTGTTTCGTCAACTTCAAAATACCTTCAACATCACCAAAACTATAATATATTATAACAATAAAACTATAATATATTATAACAATAAAATTCTAATATATTATAACAATAAAATTGTAATATATTATAACATATTATATATGGAAACAAAATTGTGTAATTTTTTTTTAAATATTACAATAATTTATTATTTTATTCTCAATCCCCTCTAAATATTCAATTTTATCTATTGATGTGATCAAATATGTAACTCTTTAATGTAGTCAAATACATAACTTATCTACCTACGATCTTTTCTCAAAAAAATAAAAAATACATAACTTATATACTAAATGACATATTTTATATGATCACACAATATATATTTTCATTTGAATTACGACACACCTCGTAACTTGATAAGATTTGACATTTCACTAAATTTTGCATGGAAGAATTACCGTTTTTACCTCAAAGAAAAAAAAACATAATTTAATAGCATTTATAATTTTAAAATTTAATCCCGCGATTCCCGTAATTTAATAGCATTTACATAATTTAATAGCATTTATAATTTAAAAAAAAATACATAATTACCGCAATTATAATTTTAAAATTTAATCCCACAATTCCCGTAATTTAATAGCATTTATTAATAACCCGCAATTCCCATAATTCGTGACATTATACCAATTCTAACAATTCATAATCGAATCGAATTCAACAATTACACAACTTAATTACATTTGCATAAATTACATAATCGAATAGAATTCAACAATTACACAATTTCATCACAATCAAATCGAACCGAATCAACCGAATCAATTCGATTTCAACAATTACACAATTTCATCACAATCGAATCGATTTTAACCGAATCGATTTTAACCGAATCGATTTGAATCGAATCAACTGAATTAATTCGATTTCAACAATTACACAACTTAATCGCATTCAATCGAATCGAAAACTTACCCGAGAGAAATGGAGCAATTGCAGTGAGGTAGACCGCGGAGAGGTGCGGATTCGCGGTGATTCGCGGGCGGAGAGGTGCGAGCGAGAGAGAGAGTGAGCGAGCGAGGGAGAGGAGAGGTGTGGCGCAGCAGCGGCCGAGCACCGGCGGCGGGGGCAGGGGCGGACTAGCTGGGGCGGTCGCCATTTTTTTTTTTTCCTTTTTCTTCTTCTGGTGAGGAGGGGAGACAGCGAAGGGAGAGATGGGAATGGGGTTCATGGGTGGGTTTTGAATGCATAGTGGACCGTCCGGCTCTGGGGCGGTTTGCTCATCTATGGACCGCCCGCAATGGGTGTGGTTTCCTCTTCCCGTGACCCGCCCCAGACTCAGGCGGTTCGCTTGCATTTTGGGCCGCCCCAGTCCCAGGCGGTTGGGTTATTTAAAAAAAAAAAATTATTCAAAGTTATTTTTAAAATTTCGTTTTGTTTTTTGGGTATTAATAAAAATAACCGTATCATCCAACAACTATTATTTTCTAGATAATAATGTTTCTGGTAGAATACTGGGCCGTGCAGCAGGAGATCAAGCCCAGTGAGGCCTCCGGATGGGGGATCCAACGGTAAATTTTCAAATTGATCCCAATTCTGATAAAGATAATCTGGATTTCAATTTAAATTCGTGTGCATCTTGAATATTCGTGTCATTTTAGTGTGTACGGATTTTAAATCAGATTGGATGGACTGAAAACCATCAAATTCAAATTTGGCAATTGGCGCTGGAACCAAAATGCCATTACCGATATGTTTTAGCACATTTTTTTAGCAAATATTTTATATTTTTCTCTAACGTCCCTCCTCCTTAAGATACGCCAACTCTTTTTTTGAGAAAATATGTAAAATTTAAAATCTAGAAGTGTTGTAAACATCGCCCCTTACGACAAAGAAATGTCGATACTAGAGAATCCGTATCCTCTCCAGTATTACAGAGGATCACTCTCATTTTACGGTTTGAGATTAAATTTAAACTGATTTGGTAGTCGGACTGCAATAGGGGGCAGCATTTTTGGGCTTTGAGATTCGTACCAAGTTAAAAAGAACGGTTCAGATCTAGTAATTGTAAAAGATTCCCTTATCAGGTATTGGAGAGGATGTGAATTCGATACTAGAGGCATTTTGTGCGTATGGTGGGCTCAGCCATAATAATCTCCTCATAAATTGTATGTATCCATCAAAACTTAATGACATATTGTAATTACCAATCCATCCTTATCCCTACCCATTAAACAAAGACGGAACGAGGTATACATCTATCAAAACTTTTTATTCAAATATTTCTAAATCGGACGGTTAAAAATCATATCAGATGAGCAAATGAAATTAGAATTTTAAAAACAAAATATCTCAACCCGATAAGCACATAGATATATACACGGTTAAATAAATGCTAATCTGATATGATTTTTCACATTTACGATTTTAACTTTATTCACCAATTTAGAAACTATGCAGAACATATCGATCTACAGCACAAACTCAATTACTTTCCATCTCGTGAACATAGTGACATATAAATTATTCGGGTTCTATTCGGCGAGATTAAAAGTTTGTGATTCGAAAATAATTCAGGTATAATTCGAGAATGATTCGTAATTATTCGGACTAGAAATCTCAGTCTTACAAGAGAGAAAAAAAAATATTCTGGGAAAAATTCGGAAAAAAATCATAAAATTCGCAAATTATTCGGACTTAATTCGGTCAATCAAATAATTCAACGTTCGGTTCGGTATTACCAAAAAATGAATTATTCAAGTATAATTGAGATATAATTCGTGAATTTTATAACTATGCTCGTGAATGTGTGATTAACCAATAAACAACTAAACACGGAGGACCAAACGGATGTAGTTACAGCTTAGGGTCTGCTCTCGGGTAGGGGCAGGGCGGACCGGGCATACTTGGGCACGGGTAGAGGTCAGGTACGGGTATCACGGGTAGACGGGTACCACGGGCTGGGTATTACGGTTTTTTTTTTTTAAAACCGTGCCCTGCTCGTCTTATACTCGTGCCTGTTGTACCCTTGAGGAGCAGGGCGGTCCGAATAGGGGCAGGTTGGGTATTTTTTTTTTCTTTCTGTTTTTCTGTTTTTTTTCTGTGTTTTTCTGTTTTTTTACGGTGTTGTACGAATATTATTACGTGTTTATAATTCGACTTTTAAAATCAGAATAGTTCAATATCAAATAGTGTATATAAATAAATAAAATTTGTAACTTATATATAAAAATTATTCATGCGAAAATTTGTATATTTATTTGGCTAAGTACAAATGTATTTATTTATTTCTTTACACGAGTAATTTTATTTTATTTTGAAATTCTCATTCTAATTATATAGTTTCATAATTTATTTATATCTAGAAATTTTTAGTTTACATTTTAAATTGATAATATATTTTCTAAATGTTCATTTTAATTTGATAATATATTTTATAAATCAAAATTACTAATTATTTTAAAATAATGTTGCCTAAATCAATTAGTTTAAATATAAATCAAAATTACTAATTGTTTTAAAATAATGTTGCTTAAATCAATTACTTTAAATATAAATCAAAATTACTAATTATTTTAAAACAATGTTACTTAAATCAATTATTTTAAAAGTCATTCTGAACCGTTAGATGCTTATAAGTCGATCTGAACCGTATACCTATATGTATATATAATATAGAGGTTGGCTACTCTACTTACATAAGCATATGAGAATATATGATTATAAGTTATTTTTTTGTTTTTAAAATTCAGAAAGTCGATTTGAACCGTTAGATGTGATATCTATATTGAAATGTGCTTGGAGACCAAATTTTATTTTTTTCTGATTTTTTTTACTATTTATTAAGTCACTTTGAAAATCGCTGATCCAACGTCTACCGTCGAACGAAAACTTAAACTGCATTTTCGAGGCACTAAACGACGTTTTTTTTGAAATTCTGACGCTCCAAATACCCAAGGGTGTTCCCTGAATGATATTTGGATCCGTCTCGTCCCTTTTCTGAAAAGTGATAATACGCGTAAATCCGACTTTCCTAGCCAAAGTTATCGATGTTTAAAGTTTCTTCGAAAGCTGAACTTTGAAAATTCATAACTAACTGTAGAAAAATCCAAATAAATTGAAATTTGTGTCAATTATATATATTTTTGAATGCTCTACATTCTGTTGTAATTACTTTTGCAGTTTGATACTTGTATCAGTCCAGACTTGTTGATTTACCAGTAGAGATCAAATGCGGCGCATGCGTCGCAAATGCCACCGCATGTGCTGCATCATGCGTCGCATGCGCCGCAAATACTGCCACATGAGCTGCATCATGCTCCGCAAATGCACCGAATTGGGTAATGCAGGGGCATTTTTAAATTATATTTTTTTAGGGTATTAATAAAAATGATCATTTCCTTGGATATACATATACACACACATGTGCAGTCACATGAATTTTATTTTATTTCTTTACATGTATATTTATTCGGCTAAATACAAATATATTTATTTATTTCTTTACATGAGTCATTTTATTTTATTTTCAAATTTTTATTCTAATTATATAGTTTCATAATTTATTTATATCTCAAAATTTTTATTTTACATTTTAAATTGCTAATATATTTTCTAAAAATTCATTTTAAATTGATAATATATTTTCTAAACGTTCATTTATTTTTAGTAGGTGAAATAAAATATAAATAAAAAATATAATTAAATCAGTAACTTTAAAACAATAAATTAAAAAATAGAATTTAAAAAAGAAATAAAAACAGAATTTAAAAAACAGAAATTAAAAAACAGAATTTAAAAAATAGAAATTAAAAAAACAGAATAAAAAAAGGAGGAAAAAATTTAAAAAATTTGAAAAAAGAAAGAAGAAAAAGTAGGGATACGGGTACAGGTACTGGTGTATACGGGTACACGGGTATATGGTACTCGGGTATGCGGGCACGGGCACAGGTACTGAGATATACGAGTACGGATAATCCGGTCCGGGTATAATCGAATTTTTTCTCAAAAGGACATACTTTGCCTATTTTATGCCTATATTTGTGTACCCGTTTACCCCACCTATACTCAAACTAGGACACAGACTAGGCACAGACTGCCCGACTGGAGTATTGTCAAATGCCTAGTTACAACCGGTCCTAAGAAAGTGACAAGACTGTTGACATCCGTGTCGTGCTTTTCTCGGCCCGCAGAAGCCTTGTAAGGCCTAATGTGGCGGGGTAAGATTTGAACAACGCATGTTTAGCTTCATGCAGCGCTATTTTAATTTTATAGTCCGTGCTCTGCATGAATGTAAAATTGCTCTGTTAAAATATTTACCCCAATGGGGCCTTCGGTCTTCGGACTTTGCATCTTTACCCCCACTGAGACCTGTACAATCTTTATTCTACACCAAAAATAATTCTGCAAAAGGATAAGATACCCTCATCAAAAATCGGACCTCATTGACATTCGTGCCATCCAAAATTTTTCCTTAAAGAATTCAACAACATGTTGACGTGTTGTAAAATTTCTTTCCTTTCAAGGATATGCTGTTGTTGACGTGTTGTAAAGTTTCTTCCCTTTCAATGATATGCACACATCAATGTCATCATAACCGAGAATTATGGAGTTTGATGAGTATAACAATAATGTCATTTTAGCCTATATAATATAAATTTTAAAACTTATTAAATTAACTTGGAACAGTTAATACAAACTGTTCAAATTAATTTACATCATGTATGATGTATTTATATATAATTTTTTTATATTTTCGAGTTATTTTAGTATCAAATTAAGCGGTAAAAACATTGAAAAATTAATATATTAAAATTAACTTAAAAACTCACATATTTGACCGCTTGATTTAATATTAAATAAATTCGAAAGTTATAAATTTTGTATGTAAACGCACAACTAATGAAGTAAATCGGTTTGAACAGTTTGAATTTACCGTTTGAAGTCAATTTAATAGGTTTTAGAGTTGACATTATATAGGTTGAAATGACACTGATGTTATACTAGCCAAACTCAGAATTGTGACTTTATTTCAAATAGATTTATTTGTACCATCAATAAACGTGTACCATTAATGCTGAAATATCTTTTTTCATATCTAAACACAGATATTTTTTCTTGACTACAAATTAGGGATCCGAATTTGCTGCTATTTTAAGAAAAATAACAAAATTTTGCTTTTTCATTTTTCTCTCTTTGAAAGAAAGAGAAGAGAGGAGAGAGAAGCGCGAAAAATAGCAGCAACGAATCCCATTCCACAAATTAGTTGGGAATACTGTTAGTACAACTGTCAAACTTGAAAACTCATGTAGTATTATTTATTTCCAAATTTTTTTACACATTGAATGTATCCAGTATTATTTATTTACCTTCAAAGATCTTATTAACCCTTGAAACCCGTTTTCAGCAACACACTACGTATCCAAATGGGAAAAAAAACATTGAAATATCCAGCCCAATTGTTCAAGAATGATAAAAATGAAATAATCAGTGAACCTATAAAATACGGCCCATTAAGCAATACTTCCTAACGGAAATAAAAATAAAATGAGAACCTATACTTCCTAACGGGATTTATTAGGCTCCTATTTTCTCTTACCTGGAAAAGAGAACCTATACAAGTTCTACAATTGACTGTTCATATTCTAGATTAGTTTTGTTGTACTTTCTGACATTAAGAAAATAAAAATAATTTTCAATTTTCTGTTCCTTGTCGTGGCAAGAATTAGTTTCTTGTTTTGTCCTTTTTCTTCTTATTGTCTCACCTACTGAAAGGTTTTAGTTTCGTCTATAACCACCTCGCTTTTCTTCTCCATTTGTTTACAATGTTTGGCAACCAAACAGGCTCTGAAATTCAGCTTAATTTGTGAATAATTGAAATGGTCAGATCGATGATTCTAATTACAGTACTTGTTAGGTGCATATATTCATTTCATCTTTTCAAAGACAAATATTAATGAACACCAATGGTGCTTATATTCTGTAACCATCAATTTATTATTCAAATGATTTGGAGCAGAGACATGAAAACCACACATCCTCTATATATAATAATAATAATAATAATAATATATATACATATAGCAATATCCATGCATGTTATGCCGCCGACACGTGTCCACAATAGGAGGCCCGGAATTTTCTACTCGTAAATTATATAATTGTAATCACAATATAGGTAGCTTACAGAGCATTTATCAGGGCTAAATAAATATTAGTACAGATGATTAACTAATTCCTGGATATAATTGGAAGCAATCCTTTCTCCTGGAGACTCATGACAGTGTCATATAGACATTGCCTCACTGGTGTAAATTCAATTCCCAAATTCTTCAACCTTTGATTTGTGAATTTATAACCTATTTTTGGTGGATTCAGCTCATCCTTACACCTGCACACACACAAAAAGGACCATAGTCAATTAAAGTCGTTCATTTGATAAAATATGAGAAAATTGTTTTCACTACGTACAGATCAGGCTGGTATATATGTAGATCAAGAGTGGTTCATATGCTTTCGTATATAAGTTGGTGTTACCGGTTTTTACTGGACTAATCATCAAAGGGTAGGTGAAAGAAAGAAATAATGTTTTCACACTAAGGGTAATTAATTAAGTAAAAGTGGACCTTAAAAAAAAATTAATTAATTAAGTAAAAGTGTACAGTCATAGTTTCATACTATAGTCGTTGAAATTCGGTACAGTGACCTATTTGCACAACCTTTATTTGGTTAGCTTTTGCACAGATGTTGACATATTAATTGATTCATTAACAAGTTAATATATATATAAACTTAATTTGTACGCTACACTAAAATTCTATAGCTAAGAATTAGCTAATTGACAGTAAAAATATTGATAACCGGCCTGTTTCTTGAATTATAAAATTACTTGTTAGTTATAGGGTACTCAGGAAATAGCTTTGCTAGAATGCGGCACAGCTCTCCACGATGCAGAGTGCTCTCGGCGCAGATGTACCGGCCACTTGCTTCAGGTGTCTCGTAGACCTTAACATGCGCCTCTGCCACATCCTTCACATGCACGTATGCCTGGGTTGCGTTAATATATGTCTTAGCAGAACCAGTCAGGTATTTCATTATGTGAGCTGTGCTTGCGTTAACGGTTGGTTGCATCAACGGACCGAGCACAAGAACTGGATTGACCACCACTAAATCAATCGCCCTTTCTCTTGCTGCCTCCCATGCTCCTTGCTCTGCGACGGTTTTGGCGTAGCAATACCAATTCTGTTAAATTAATAACAAACAAATCATAGTATTTCTTAAATATAAGATTAATTACATTAAAATTGATGAATCAAGTATAAAATTAATATTTCTACTTGAGAAATATAGACAGACATGATGTATAATATAGAAACCTTGGTGTTCTTGCAGTACTCGAGGTCGCTCCAGCAGTTCTCGTCAACGGGCACATCCAGGCTGCGATGAGGGTTCATATAGACAGTTCCAATAGAGGAGGTGAATATGACACGCTTCACACCAGCATCAGCTGCCACATTTATCACATTTCTTGTGCCCTTCACTGCTGGTTCTATCATCAGCTCCTGCATGTGGAAGGGGCATCCTTTGGCATATTAGTATCTTTTTACTATATATATCTTATATTTTTATTATTACATAGGTGCACATTTATCGAACCATTATTGATTTTTTTATAGTCTCGACAATCCAACATGAGCCATAGCTAGCTAATAAATCATCTGTTGACTGTTGCACGCGCGCATGGCTCTGAGTTTATTTAAATGTTGCATCGTCTTAAATGAATCCACTGAATGTTGTGGACAGTTACATATCATAATTTTTTAAATTTTAATCGAAAACATTGATTTAGTCTTCCTCAAAATTTATCAGTGCCAATTAAGTTTTTAATGTATTTAGTTCTTTGTGTACAGTATTGCAGAATCAGAAGATGAATGCACAAAAATTAATTTACTGAAATGAAATTTATCTGTTTATTTCATGGGATCTTAATTTTCAAACTTTGCATGGACGTGTAGTTCACGTAAGAAAAAGAAAAAAAAAAAAATCAATGAATCTATTTAATCCTTTAAATTTTAAATTCAAATATTAATAAAAAAAATGTATATTGATATTTTGTTGCATCAAAATTTATGGCACTGAATCTCCTCTTCAATTATTGACTAAACCTACTCCTCATGATTCCATTTTTTTTTTTATATCAACATGCATGTTTTGGAATTTGGAGCATGAGTAAGATAGAGAGCTACTCTCTAATTTATACGTTATATATTTTTTTTATTCCCTCCCCATTTAAGGCACGACCTGAAAAACATTTGACTTTTTGTTTCCTTCTGCGACCAAAACCATTTGCCATATATGAACTTTTCTATTTGAATATTTATTGTAAATGCAGTGGTTAATGCTACTCTCAAATGAGCAGCATTCCTTCCAAGTGAAGTTTTCATAGGCCATGCATGCAAGCACAAAGTAATTCTCCATTAATACAGCTCGACCAATATTTTAAATTTCACATGCAACAACAAAATTTAGCAAGCCCAGCAGGTTAGCACAGTAATAATTAATTAACATGCGTTCAATAAAACATAAGGATTCAAACCTTTATTCATCAGTTGAAACAGGAAGACAGAATATATATGCATGTAAAATAAAACCTTACAGGATCATCCGTAACTGGAGAAGCAGTGTGGAAAACTCCTTCACACCCATCAAATGCTGCTCTCAGACTTTCAGGATCTAACAGATCAGCCTGGAAGAGCACAAGCCTATCACTCGCACCGATGAGCGATCTCAAGTGCGCATTCTTGTCATCATCTGCAAACAATCAAAAGCAGCTGGAGGTCAATTATGAACATGACAATACACTAATTTTTTTGTCATAAGATAATTTATTTGATAGGAGGATATTACGGCCCTGCCAAGTATGTTTTCTGTGAGTAATTCTAGTGCCTATATATCAACTCTTATAATATATCCATCTATCTTTGATATATATATAATATTGTCCAAGAGGAGGGTTCAAATGCATCATCATTTTGGTGTTCCAATATGCACCACGTCCTTTATCTTTATTTTCAAAGTCCGAACAGTCAATCCGAACAGCTCAACATGATCTTTATAATAAAATATGCTTGGAGACCAAATTTTATATTTTTTAGAATTTTTTTACTATTTTTTAGATAGATACAATCCAAATGAAAAATTAAAATTTGTAACCTTGTACTTTATTAGTTAGAAAGAGCATGCATGTATTACTTAAATATATGATTACGTTCAAACTAATTTTTCTATCAATCAAACAAGTTAAAAATTTATAATCTTATAGCATTAATTAGTATATATATATATGACAAAAAAAAATTTCCAATTTGAAAAAATTGAAACACTCTTATGTTCAAAGATGGATGAAATATAATTCAACTTATATATATAAATTTCATAATTTCTTCGAATGATACATTAAAATAATTAAATAAAATGATATATGATACCGCAGTTACTCTTGTGGAATTTAACTGACCAGGTTTACGGACAGTGCCCTTGACAGTGTAGCCCCTTTCAAGGAGGCGTTTGACTAGCCATGACGCGATGAATCCAGCTGCTCCGGTTACGCACACTGTGCGACCAAAACCAGCTGGTAGGTCGGCGGTAATTTTCTCAATTGGCATTTTGCAAAAGTGTGTGCTAATGAGTTTGTTGAGAGGGTGTGGATACTGTGGAGAGATAGAAACAGAGGTTGATGCGAAGACAAAGTGGTTGCTAGGACAGTCTATTTATAAAGACAGGATCTTAATAAAAGGGATTTTTCAAGTATAGGCACGGTAGGTAAACATAATTAGATAAGTGGAATACCTATGGTGACAAGGTATTTTGTTTCTCCAGTACCTATTGCACTGGAGAGACTGGAGTTAGTTGTTCTTTGTTCTAATTTCTATAGGCTATGGGGATTTTCTTCAAATTGAAGTAATAGCAATTTCTTTTATATATATTTAACCAAATTACGCTAACTTATTTAAGTTTAACGAACTAAATTTTTGAATTATGAGGGTCAAACACAATGTGGTGGTTAATTATATAAAATTTTATATTGAGAATAACATTAATTTACAATATCAATAACATTTTACTCTAAATTATATAAAAAACTATATACATGACCGTCTAATTTATATTGACCGTCTAATTTATGTGATCCAATATTAAAGAATATGTGATTCGAACTATGTGTTTCAATATTAAATAGCGGTCTATGTATGATTTTCACTTTTTATGAGATTTTATCAAATATTTAAATATCATTTATCGCATCATAGCAGAACAACTAAAAAAAACAACGCTATTGTCATAGCATGTTTTTTTTTTTTAGAAAAAATATGAGTCGAGCCCACATTTGATTTCATTAATAATGAATAAGATACAAGAGTTTTGTATGCAAGTAAATTAAATATAAATGTAAAGTAAATGAATAGTAAGTGAGAACGCTCAAACAGCTGAGCATAAAATAAACCAAAAACCTTGAAAAGCAAAATTGAAAAGCTCAGACAACTGAGCATTAAACATAAAGTGTAAAATAAAAAACATATGAAAACTTGAGAAATTGACTGATGCTCCTGAGAATTTTAAACTCCTCTGATTGGCTAGCTCCAATCTTTCTTGTTTGCATCAGTACATCTTCTCACATGATATTCCTTCATCCCTGTACATCACATTCGTACCAGTATCGGTACCGATATCATTACTGATCCTGTTACCAACTAATGGCTGTGTCAAATGCCCTTCCCCTGCTCTCCCTGGATCCATACCGCGAATGTTACCAGTACCGGTACCAGTAGCGTGGTTTGCCATGTGAGAACCTGTCATACCTCTATGTGGTTGTGCCATACTCTTATGAAGATGCAGATGCCATGTTATTTCCTCCATCAGTTCCTCTACTCTTGCAGGCATTTGTGAAAGAGCGAGCACTCCTTTCTCAACGACAGAGATCCGGGAGGGCGGAGCAAATCGCAATAGAAGGAAAAGGCTGGGTTTAAAATGCAAAGATTGCCAAACTCTTCTTGTCAGTGAGTAGAGATCCACCTTCTTCTTCTTTTTTTTTTTTTTTAAATTGCGCATTGTTCTTCTCAGAACACTGCATATCATGTGTTGCTGCTCCTATCTTCACTTAACTCTCTTCTTCAATTGTCTTATCAGTTACCGAATTTCTTACATGTCTTTGTACCATGAACCAAATTTGGTATCAGTATCCTCGTTGTCATACCAGTATCCCCCATCTCCATTCTTCTGAATTGCTAATTTCCTGAATTCTCCCCTGTTCTCGTACCAATATGGCAACTGTCGCACCAGTATCCCACTCTTCTTTGAAAATCTACACTATCTTCTCTATTTTGGCATCGAGCTCTTGAAATTTTTGTATTCTTTTCTTTTCCTTTACCAGCATCTATATTACCCTATCAATCATACATGATAAATATCCAGTGAGTGAATTTTGACCCTACTTCCTCTTTGTCCCTTCGGTAATATTTTACAGTAATGTTGTCTCCCTTGTCAGGGCTGTTGGTATCGCGCCTCCGTACCAGTCTAGTCGTGAAACTTTTTCTTGTCAGTGTGATGTTCCGAGATTGGAAAACATATGCAGAGATGTAAGTCATTGTTCTTATTTTATCAATGGAGATAGTTCCATTGATCTTGAACTTCTGTAATTAACTCGTGCAGCTCCTTAGAGTGATCTCTAAAAATTCTAGCACAACGCTCTCTCCAGTATATGAACATAGCCAATGTTATCACTTCTTTTGATTTATAATCCCCATTTTTCTGCACAATCCAATGATGCGCTCCTTCTTCATTTAATTCTCTCTGCCAATTTCTTGCTGGTAATCGGAATGTGACAGAAAGGTTTCTGTATACTGCCAATGAAAAGGGACACTCAGAAAATAAATGTCTGATTGATTCGTCATTAGCTCAGCATAACACACACATACTCGATAAACTCCATCTTTTTTTTTGCAAGTTTTCTACCGTCAATATGTTTTCATAATATGACAGCCAAGTAAACACCTTTATTCTTGGAGGCACTTTCATTTTTCAGATTTTGTGAATCAATACTGTGTTATTTGCTTCCCCTTTTAATTCTTGGTACATGGTCTAAACCGAGAATATTTTAGTGCTTGTTAGAGACCATTGGACCTCATCTTGTGCCATTGATAAAGGATGATGATTTACTAGTAAATTCTGTAATTGCTTAAGCTGTGCCAATATTGCCCTTTGCTGTGTTGTTCCAGAAATGATGCAAAGATTTGTGAAATTTTGTCGGAATGCATGTTGAACTGATAAGTTTATATCTATAGCTTTGTCATACAGTAGTGATAATTCTTTATATAGAAAACCAAGGCCTCAATTGTGTTCCCATAATTTTATCCTTTCTCCATTCCCTACTATTGTTACCATGAAGCTTTCACAAAGGCTATGTGTTAATTTGAGTGTTTGTTTAAAAAACTTGCAATCCGGCAATTCGTTTGGCCTTTCCATCTCAAATGCATCTATGAAAATTGACTTCCATAATCTTGCTTCGGGTTTAACCCAATACTAGTACCATTTTGTAAGAAGTGCTTCGTTAAAAATCTTTAAGTCAATTATTCCCAAACCTCCAAGTCTCTTTGGGGTGCATACTAATTTCCAATTTGCTAATGGTATTCCCCTCTCATCACTTGAATTCTTTTTCCAAAGAAATTTCCTTCTTGTCTTATCTATTTCCTGAATTACCCAAACTGGTAATTTGAAAACCGACATAAAATACGTCGGAATGGAAGACAAGACCACATTAATTAAAACCAATCTCTCTGCTATTGACAAGTGACTTGCAGCCCAACCTTGAAGCCTACTGTTGATTTTTTGAAGAAGTGGAATGAAAGCTGTTTTTGGAAGTGAGTTATCAGACAACGACAATCCGAGGTAGTTAAAAGGAAAGCATCCTTTCTTGCAACCCAACATATCTGTTAGTTGTTGTATAAGATGAGAGTTATCAGTGGTTACTAGCAATTCAGATTTCTCCATACTTACTGCTAAGCCCGAAATTTGCCTAAAGACTAGGAATAAGATTTTCAAAGCTTGTGCCTATCTCAATTCGGGTTTCATAAAAAATAATGAGTCATCTGCGTATAATAAACAAGGTCTCATCTCTAAGAAAGGCAGTTGCCACTGTCCACATTGCACTAGCTTGGCCAATCATCTTGGAATGAAATCCATTGCCAATATAAACAAAAGGGGAGACAACAGATCTCCTTGACGTACTCCTCTTCTTAATTGTATCTTCTTGCCCAATAATCCATTGATAATTATTTGTGAGCTTCCTCTGAATACACAATTTATTATCCAATGGATCCATTTTGATGGAAATCCAAGCCCTTCCAAGACCTTAATCACGAATTTTTAGTTGACCATATCAAATGCCTTGTGAATATCTGCCTTGAACAAGGCAATTGGGATTTTTTTCTCCTTTGCAATTTGAATCACTTGTTGCGCATAAAGAAACCCTTCAGTGATTTGTCGTCCTTTCACAAAACCTGTTTGATTGTCTTTGACCAAATGTTCTACATGAGGTTGAAATCTGTTAGCCAAGATCTTTGAAACTAATTTATGTATATCATGTAGCAGATAGGTCTAAAGTCCTGTAGCTTTCTTGCTTCTTTTTTGGGAATTAACATTATATAGGATGTGTTAAGTGGATTCAGGTTTAATCTTTTTTCTAAAGCTTCATTAACCACCTTGTGTATGTCAGAAATTAATATGTCACTGAATTCCTTATAAAACTCTCCCGTGAAGTTATCTGGACCAGGGTTTTTATTTGACGGCCAATCATTGATCACTGTATTAACTTCTTCAACTGTTACTCCAATTTATGTGCGGCGTCTCATCAGATTCACCTCCCATCAATTTGACGTAGAAGTCCCAAAATATTTGTGCTTTCATTGCTTGTGTTCTATGGAGCTGCCCCTCATGCTTACATTGCCATAGCATGTTATATAGCGCTATTTAGAACTCTGAATT
>CAXKVR010000133.1:0-19162 GCA_964058845.1 Carex sylvatica
TTATAGTTCTACCTTTTTCGGGAAAAAAACGTGATTAATAAACAGAGCCTCACGGAAAACAAAACAGGGAAAGAAACATGAAGAAAAAGAGAAAGCATCCATCGCATTAGAAAGATATTGACATTTTGGCTTCCTACAGTACACAGACGGTAGAATAAAAATGAAGAAGTACATAACTATCGTGCTGTAGGAATTCAAAACCGTTTTGTTAATACCTTTACTATGATAATTAGTTACGAGCGAGGATGTGGTATTTTGGAATGCGTAGTTCGGTTCGGACTATAGATCAATATCTCTAATTTCAAATTTTAAATATTGATCTGAATGGTTAACATTATTTTCATATAAAAATATATGAATAGAAATCCAAACTTTATATTTTTAAGAATTGTTTTAGAATCTTTTTAGATAAATAGATAATCATGCTTTCCGATAATCAAAATCATTAGGTCAGGAGTGTCAGGTAAATTCTATCTATCTTAAAAATATAAAATTTGATCCGAAATATATTTTTATATAAGAATTATGTTAAATGTTTCGGATTAAAAATAAAGGTAGATAGTAGCATATGCGATATGCCCATATCCTCACTCATGAATTATTATTAACAATAAATATATAATCAATGTCGGGTGGGACAACAGAAAAATTGACATGTGGCATGGGAGCGAAGCCAAGCCAACTACCAGCCTTTCTGGTAAAGAAACAATTCTCAGCAACCAATAAATACATCACATCACATGGTTCCTGTTACTGACAACGGACCTCCCATAAATAGAGATAGAGAGAAATGTGGGTGCGCGAACTCAGTAACTTGACACACAGTTTAAGGTTTCAGACTGCCTCTTGAGGATTCAGACTTGGTAAGACACGTGGGTTGCAAACAAAGGGCCAACCTTTTTTTTCTTTTTGTTCAGGGAAAAGCCCGTAGCCGTAGGCGAACGGTGGGCCAACTGTTCGCCATCACACCAGACGCCAGTGTTGAAGTGTCAACGCCTGATTTGCGACTTTGCGCGTCAGGATTTCGTGTATGCATAGTTTCTCATCCTCTCAAGCCGATAAGAAAATTGGAGCCGTCTGTAGTGCCAATTTTAAATAAATGATTATATTAAGATACAAGGACTCGTACAAGAAAACATTAGCTTCCTCAATATAATGGATAAGTTCTAGAAAGACGAATTCACATGAGTCGAAATAATTTTTAAAAAATGTCAAACCATTATAGATATAACCGTTATAAAACTTTTTTTTGGCATTGATTCGTAGTTTTATATATACAAAATATGTATAGAAGTTTGTGTGTGTGTGGAGGGAACCACTTACATATTTTTGAGTGACACCAGATTACATTTTATATTTTCAAAGTCCAAATAGTCGATTCAAAACGTTCAACATGATGGATATATTAAAATATGTTTGCAGATCGAATGTTACATTTTTTTTTGACTATTTATTAAGATGGGTACAAAATTTCAAAGGTCTGAAAACAACGATTTGGTAAAATACTTAATAAATAATAAAAAACAAAATCACAAAACTGTAAAATTTGATTTGCAAATGCATTTTAAAATATCCATCATGTTGAACAATTTGGATCAACTGTTTGGACTTAAAACTTTGAAAATGTAGAGTATAATCCAGTGTCATAAAAAAAAAGGTGTAAGTGGATCCCTCATTTATAAATATTATTAAATAGAATAATTTGTTGAATTTGAACTTTTTGTATTAGAAATAGAAGTCATTACTATTTAAAAAATTCTTTAAAAAATAAAACAATTATAAATTATCATCCTTTACAAAAATATTATGATATATCTTATAGTATGTATGGAAGTTCTAATATATAGTTTCATAATATGGATTGCATAAATTTCTAGATTTTGAATTCTTCTTGGTTATAAAATGAATCAATTATTAAATATTCATTTGACAAATTATTAAAGTTTCTTAAGCAATGAATTGATATTTCATATCTAAGTTGAATATTAAAGATTTAATTTAGCCAGACAATGAAATAGTTTTTTATATTCAATTTGCGTATTTAGGTTTGATTTATTCATTCAAGCCAATATTATTTTAAACAAAACAATTGAATAAATGAGTCATCAAGTACATCAACCTCTTCATAGGGGGGACACCTAAATTTCTCCTACTGGAGATGATTCATTTTTGTAGAAACAGGCGAGAAACTGAATTGGGGTCTCCGGTCTCCGGTCTCCGTGTCATGTGGCCGTTCTTAATTCCTTTCAGCTCTTCCTATGTTCAAAGCGCATTAAATTCTCTAAACATAAAAACAAGCATTAATTCTCTAATAATCCTCTCCAGTATATATCCCTCCAGTACTGAAACACCAGTGCAGGACAATAAAAGACAGGATTATCCAGTCTATTTAAAGCCGAAGACAAAATATATATAATATTTTTTTAGTTGTCGGACAAAATAATTGAAACCCACTTGTATTTAATTACCGAAGGAATTTATGACTGCAGAGGGGTCAGTATCCCTGCGGTATCCTACCGTATAATAACTCTCAGCCGAACCAAAATAATTTTGTTGACTATTTGAATTAGGGGAAATTAGTTATTTGCCACTCCAAAACTTTCAAATTAGAAAAATGCCACTCCAAAATTAGAATTCATCAAAATGCCACTCTAAACTTAAAAAATTCAGAATTTTGCCACTCTAAATTATTAATGGCCAAATTACCCTCCCATCTCTTCTTCTTCTCCTCCACCTCCTTGGTGGTTCTGTCCCGTACCGGCCGGCCTCCTTGCAAAAACAAATCGATCGATCGAAAAAGAGAGAGATGGGAGGAGGTGGCCATGGACATGCTGACGCTGGCCACGGCCATGGAGCCGGTGAATAAATGAACAAGCTGACTCTGCCGGCAACAAGCTCCACTGCACGCTTTCCCTGGGGCACTGAGTAGTGATCAGAGTCAATGTACTTGACCGCCTTGAGCGACTCCACCATCCATGCTGGCAGAGGTGAGTGCACATCTTCAATTTTCGGTGGAATCAGCACACCCCACGGCATTGCTGCGAATAGGTAAGGGCCCTCCTCAAATCCACCATTCTTTATGATATTATCTACAATAGTTGCAAGAACAAATCGATCGATCGAAAAAGAGAGAGATGGGAGGAGGTGGCCACGGCCACGGCCAAGGAGGCCGGCCGGTACGGGACAGAACCACCAAGGAGGTGGAGGAGAAGAAGAAGAGATGGGAGGGTAATTTGGTCATTAATAATTTAGAGTGGCAAAATTCTGAATTTTTTAAGTTTAGAGTGGCATTTTGATGAATTCTAATTTTGGAGTGGCATTTTTCTAATTTGAAAGTTTTGGAGTGGCAAATAACTAATTTCCCCTTTGAATTATGTTGTGTGTTTTGAGATTCGTGCAAGGTTAAAATGGACGATACAAATTTCATTCTACATGGTAGGGTACCGCACTGGATGAGAATTCACTGCAGCGAGGGGATTCTTTGTTCCTATTTCTGCGGCGTCGGTTTGTCGTTCCGTTATCATTCTCTGCCTTTCCGTTTTGAAATTTACGAGGATTCATTATTCGCTTTCTCAAACGAGTCTATTTTAGTGGCAACATAAAGCGAAAAATAGAAAGAGATTCGAAGAGGCGTTACTTCCTCCCTCTCTCTATTCTAATCTTGCGAGATTTCTCCGGGAAGCCTCTAGGGTTTCTAATTCGAGAATAGTGGTGGTCTGTTTCGCGAATTCACAGTTAAGGTACTTGATATTATTTTTCCTACTGAATTATAGGGTGTTCGTGATTTCTTGTATGCTTGAACTTGATTTTTGAGATATTTATTGAGCGAAATCCACTTGGAAACCCTCGAATGAACACAAATTATAATAAACAGAAGGGCTACTGAAGACGAAGTAACAGCACGATAGCAGTATACTCCGGTCTGTGTCTTTTCTAGTCGTCAGCTAGTGGAGCATGTCTATAATGGGATTTATTTATTGATTGTTTTTTATTCAATTGATCCTGAGTTATCAATTTATTTAATTTTTATTTTAATATACAATTAAGATTATATGTTGGGTTGTAAATTTAGGGAATTGAAGGTTTGCTATGGTAATTTTGAGAGGGCGATCTACTAAATTGTGCCTGAGTTTTCCTTTTTTTATCTTCTGAATAAATAAATCAAGTTTTATGTAAAAATTACATGTGAGGTGTTCGTTGATTGTAAGGGATTGGATGATAGGGACCATAGAAAGGTGAAACCAAAAAGTAATATTTTGTTTTTTACCATGCCTCATTCTTTAATGGTTATCAGTACTTGGGTCTGGGCATTATTGCTTTGGTTCCACTTCAATGTTTTTATCTTCTGTTACCTGGTCATTATTGTTAAGTTACCATGACTGCATTATATATACCTCCTTGGTGAGTTGACACGACAAAAAGGATCAGCAGAGGTTTACCCTCCTGATGCAGCCTTTCGTTCTATTCAATTTTCCTTGTTTTTAACTTAATTTGTTCATTGCTTTTGATATATGTTTTCCTAATTTGTCAGATCGAAGACCTCATTTAAATTTTTCTTAGTTGAAGATTGTTATTAAACGAGCAAACTATTCAGAGTTACAAAAGTATGGGGAAATATGGACCTCACAGCCCAAGGTGATTTATTTATATTTTTGTCTAATCTAATCATTTCAAAATATGGAATTTTCCTTTGCTTTATTGTGAGACCCTGTTTTACAATTTTAGTTCATTTATGCGAAAACCAAATGAGAGCATGAGGCTTATTATAACAATTGTTATCGGAATAGTAGCTGGTTTCTTCATTGGAAACTCTTTCCACACCGTTAGCATAACAAAGGTTCTTAATCTATTGCATTTATTCTCGCATAAATAATAAGCACAAACAAGAATCCATGAAAAAAGGTTTTACTGAATACCTTCTTTTCTTTTATAATAATGTCGCCAGGTTCTTTTGCCATCGGGCATTTTTTCATTTATTGAAGACAGAAACACTGGCCAAGCGACTGAGGCTTTGCTCAATCATGCATTTAGTTCTGAAAAAAATCAAATTGTTAATCATTCTAAGGTGTTTACTGCAGAAGATCTGAAGGTACTTACCTATCATAAGAATGTCTTTTTTGTATAATTTTATAAATTGGGTGTGTTTGGATCACCCAAGAATAGAGCTATTCTTGGGTTAGCTCCACTATTCTCAAATCTTGGTGATCCAAACACAAATTTGCAAATTGGATTAGCTCAAGAATAGCTCTATTCTACTAATCCAAAGAAATGGTGGGTTAGCAAGAATAGCTCTAGTGGGGTTAGTGATATTAATAAAGTATTTGATTCCTCTCAATTAAAGTATGTTTATATATTAAATTATTATTAAATAAAACATTTGATTAGTACTAAATATAATATAATATTAGATTAATATTAAATAAAATATTTGTGTAAATATTAAATGTAATATAATATCAATTTAAAATGTAGATTAGTATTAAATAAATATAATATTAAATTAGATTAATATTAAGTAAAATGTTAGATTAAATATCATATCGTAGTCATTTAAATAATAAATATAATATAATATTAGTTTAAATATTATATTAATATTAAATAAATATAATACCAGATTAGATTAGTATTAAATAAAATATTAGATTAAATATAATATAATATTACTTTAAATATTAAATGCAATACAGTATTAGTTTAAATGTTAAATGTAATATAATATTAGTTTAAATATTAAATATAATATAATATTAATTTAAATATTAGATTAGTATTAAATAACTATAATATCAAATTACATTAATATTAAATAAAATATTAATTTAAATATTTAATATAATATTAATTTAAATATTATATTAGTATTTAATAAATATAATATAATATTTTTTTTAATATTAAATGTAATATGATATTGCTTTAAATGTTAGATTAGTATTAAACTAAATATTAAATTAAATATTAAATTAAAAATAAAATAATATTAGTTTAAATATTAGATTAGTATTAAATTAATATTAAATTAAATAGTAATTTAAAAATAAAATAATAATAGTTTAAATATTAATATAATATAATATTAATTTAAATATTAGATTGAAATATTATTGAAAAATATAATACTTCATATATATTTACAAGTCATTATAAATATAAAAGTTAGTTGAAAAGATAAAAACAAATAAATTATTATTATATTCCTTCCCTCCATTGCTATTCCAAACATACAATCCAAACAACATTTCTACTAATCTGGAATAGTCAAAGTAAGTGCTATTCTTGAATCCCTTGGGTTAGCACTATTCTCAATTACTAACCCAAAAATCGCTATTCTTGCACTAATCCTTGCACGATCAAAACATATATAATTTTTTTTAGTATTGGAACATTTTGGCCACTTCAAGCCAAATTACCAGTGCATTATTTACAGTAAATACATGCTTGTATGTAGATTTATGTACCAACAAACCCAAAGGGTGCAGAAAGACTACCCCCCGGAATTATAGCTGCTGAGTCAGATTTTTTTCCCCGTCGGTTATGGGGAGATCCAAGCGAGGTATTCTATTTCTTTCATCAGATATATATTTTTTAATTACTTACAAAAGCAGCTAATGTTGCACCTATTGTTCAATTAATGTTGCAGGATCTACCTTCTAAACCAAAGTACCTTGTCACTTTCACTGTTGGATATGATCAGAAAGCAAATATCAATGCAGCTGTTAAGAAGGTAAAACAAAATAATTTAAAAAAATATCGAATGAGAAAATTTACAGTTGGCCTTCACGTCATGCCTTAGCAATTATGATAACCTTTGATTTTTGAGTCAAAGATTGTGCAGACTAGCTAAATTAATCTTGATTGGAACATATTTATCATGTTATATTTCTGAATTTCTGCAGTTTTCTGAAAATTTTACGATCTTACTGTTTCATTATGATGGCCGAGTTAGTGAATGGGACGAATTTGAGTGGTCCAAAAGAGCAATTCATGTCAGTGTCAGAAAACAAGCAAAATGGTATTGAGAAATAAGTAATTAATTTTCAATTCTTTTGTTATTATCAAAATTTTGGAAAATTGTTCAGTCACTTATTCTCTTGCTTTGATATAAAGGTGGTATGCAAAGAGATTCCTACACCCTGATATTGTGGCTTCTTATGATTACATATTTATTTGGGATGAGGACCTTGGAGTCGAGCATTTTAATGCAGAAGAGTACGTTATTTTAAAATTTAAACAAAAAAAATGGGCTTGAGTTGCATAAGTGGATATTTTATGCTTTAGCTGACAAGTAAATTTACAGGTACATTAAATTGGTCAAGAAACATGGGCTACAGATATCCCAGCCAGGCTTAGAACCAAACAGAGGCTTAACGTGGCAAATGACCAAAAGGAGAGGCGATCGTGAAGTTCATAAGTAAGATCTTATGCTGTTTTTTCTTTGGCAAAAATTCATGATTCTCCTGCAAAAATGTCAAAATGTCATTTGTTCATTTGTTCAACTCTAAAACCTATCAGATTGGCTTCAAATGATGAATCCGAACTGTTGAAACTCATCTATCTTACAAGTGATATGTCTACATGTGAAAATTATAAACTTTTGAATTAATTTAGTATAAAGTCAAGTGGTCAAAATTAGAAAGTTTATAAATTAATTTTAATGCATTCCTTTTTTAAATATTTTTTGACCACTTAACTCTATACAAAATTAATTCAAAATTAAAACTTTCGCATGTAGACGCTTTACTCGTAAGGTAGATGGTTTTCAACGGTTTGGATTCGTTACTTGAGGAAGAGAACTTATTCAGGAACAATACCGTGAATGCCCTTACAAAGATTGGAACTGTTCCTCATCCCTGATCACTTAAATTATGTTTACCACTATACATTTATTGAGGAAGAGAATCTTTTCAGGATAAACATGCAATTATTTATTTAGTATAATTGTGTTTGTATTAGTTTATTATTACTTTGGTTGTTCAATCTGATAAGAGTCAATTGCTTCCAACAGAATTACAGAAGAGAGGCCAGGATGGTGTTCTGATCCGCATCTCCCACCTTGTGCTGCGTATGCCTTCTTTATACTTGATTTATAAAATATTTCCTTGTTATCTTGTGGTCATAAATTCTTTATTTTTATATTAAAATATTTTAATTTTAAGTCCAAGGAGAATGATATTTCCTTTATTTGTCCAACTTTTTGTTCGGTTTAACAGTTTTGTTGAGATTATGGCAACTGTCTTTTCAAGGGATGCATGGAGATGTGTGTGGCATATGATTCAGGTACATTAATTAATTCTCAATTATTAGTCACAATTAAGTTGCAATGCCTATGCACACTAGCACATGCACCCACTAAAGAACCCAATTATTGAAAGCAAACTGTTTTGTTTGTTAATTGCAGAATGACCTGGTTCATGGATGGGGCCTTGATTTTGCTCTTAGGAAATGTGTGGAGGTATTGAAGTTTGTTCACCTTTTACATCCTTGACCAAAGTTAGGTAAAAATAACTTTCAGTCACAAATAACATATTTCTTCTTTTTGCCAATGAACAGCCTGCTCATGAGAAAATAGGAGTTGTGGATGCACAGTGGATTGTTCATCAAGTTGTGCCATCTCTCGGAAACCAGGTACCCAGAAAGTTGTGTATACAAGTGATGGGATACATTGAAAATGTACTAATTGGTTAATCAATCGCAATCTCAACACATAAACTATGAATTTAAAAATTAAAATGTTCCATATAGATCTAATTAGATGTATATACAAAAAGGACAATTGTTGAAACTTTTGACATGAATTGGACAATTTGTTAATTACAAGATTATTGCCAAATATTTTATTATTTCTTAATTATATTTCTCAATTTTGCTTTTAACACCATAACTTTGAGGTTCTTTGCCAATATCACCAGTAGTTGACACAAACGTATTATCAATTAAAGCATCAACAAATGCCCTTAGTGCCCAACAAAATTGGTTTAAAACAAAGTTATCACACTAGCATTTCCAGAATTAATCTGCTAGTATTTCCAGAATTTGTTGGGTGTTATCTGCAAAATAAGACATATGGGTGTTATTTAGAAAATAAAATACAAAGCAATTGACATTTGCATCTGCAATACATCCTTTGAAGAAATAATCGGCCTGTGTTTAAAATAATCCTCTCTGATTTCATTTTACTTCAATGTTAATCCTTCAGGGTCAAGCAGAGAATGGAAGACCACCTTGGCAAGGGGTAAGCCAATAATAATGATCTTGAATGCCTTGTCCCTTGAAAAAACCTGTTTCCTTTCTTTCACTTACATTTTTTAACTGTTTTGTGTATTGATCTTAACTCCTGTCAGGTACGGGAGCGTTGCAGGAGAGAGTGGGGAATCTTTCAAACTAGAATGAGTGAAGCAGAGAAGGCATACTATAAGGAAAAGGGAATTACACTGCCAAATAAAGTATAGAGTTTAGGTTAAATCTCCTGATGTAGGTTGCTATTGTATTAGTCTATTAGATCAGACAGGAAGAGGCATTCTGAATGGGATCTTATTGTTTTACGTGCTTACTGTATTCCATTACATTAGCACAGCATAGGAAGAAATTTAACAATCACAGGAGAAGTGAGTTAGGAATGTTTGACCTAAATTATTTGTATATATGGTTACTATTATCGATTGAATTATATTTGTGAAAAGCAAATTTCAATCAAGATCAAAGTGCACAACATATTACTGATTAACTTGTAAAGATAGAGTTGCAGATTAAATCGATCTGGTTCTTGGTGTGCAAACAGTGGCTATCAAGCTTCAAGTAGAAATTTCTGCTTTTACGAAGCAGCTTTTTTTATTCATTGAAAAGGCAAAGAAAACATTTAACTTACTGTTTATTGGAATAAAAATATTTTGGGACAAAAAAATAATAATTAAGAAAAATTGAACCGAAGAATTATCACGCAACATAGATTCTATTATTTATCACAGCAAGATGCTTTGGTTAGTGTGAGTTAGGGTTGGCAAAAAAATTCGTAGTTCGTGATTCGATTCGGGTTTGATTCAAGTTTAATTCGAAATGAGTTCGAATTGAAACGAATTAAATCAGGTTCGATTTGAAATTAATTCAAACCAAACTCAAATCAAGCCAGGTTCAATCGAAATGGGTTCGCAAACTTTTATAGTTTAAATCTCATCGACCGTTCATTTACCTAATGAAATTAAAATTCAAGATATAGAGTTATAATTTAACTTAGCCGACGCTCCATCGCTCTCAAATCTCAATAACCTAGTTCTCTCTCTGCCTCTCCCTAACTCACTCTTTCTCTCGCTCTAAAACCTAGCTGACGCTCTCGGCGACTGGCTGTCTCTCCAGCCGTCACTCCTCTCTCCGACCTAGACGATTGTCTCTCCTCTCTCTTCAGCCGTCTCTCCTCCGTCTTCTCTACCTTTCGGATTCTCACTTCATTAGATGGTCCGATCGAGGGTTTGATCGAGTGACCACTCAAGGTACGATTACTTATTTTACTGCATATTTCAGTTCTTGTACTTAATCCTCTTTTTACGATTATTTGTTGTGATGTATGTTTTCATGAACAATTTTTCAACTTAAAAATACTCATTTCATATAGGTAAAAAAAAGTCATGTAAATTTTGTTCCGCGAAAAAAAATTAATGTATAAACTACTGATGTAACTAGAGCTGTTAAAAAATAATTTAGTTCGTGATTCGATTCAAAAAATGTGTAGTTCGCAATTAATTCAATTCGAAATGGATTTGATTCGAAACGAATTAAACTAGATTTGGTTTGAATCTTATTCAAACCAAACTCAAACTTAGAGTAAGTTCGATTTGTTGCCACCCCTAGTGTGAGTAATGTTAATAGCAAGGTAAGAAGCCGTGGAGATGGATTTGGTTACTTTGGTATATGTTAGGCTTGTGAAAAAAATGAAAAATGGAAGGGGTAAGAAAGCAAAGAGAACAGACATTTAGTGCGAGCAAACTTTGTAAAAAATCATTCTCAACTTTTGAGAATACGAGTTTAAGAACATACATTCAATGAGAACTTAATTTTTAGATCAGTTCTCAACACTGCTAAAAGCACACTCAAGGTGCATTGACTTTTATTGATCAGTTCTCAGTTCTGCGCACCGGAAGATCATTTACTGAGAAACCACTGCTAAAAACATAACATCTTGTACTGATTACACTTTGTGTAGACACGCCAATTTTAACGGGACGGGTGGATCTGAGAACTTTCCGTCAGCTATCTGTTCAAAAATGAATCTATTTGCAGCTTCAGTGTAGTGAATGCCGTCCCAGCAAACTTTCTTCAAGGGCTCAGGACATGATTTTCCTATCAGAATTTCTGTGTTGTTAACTCTTATAGTTGCTCCGCATCCAGCATTTACGTCATAGTTGTACTTGCCACCGTGACCACAGCAAGATATCAGTGGTTCCTCGAATCCTTCAAAACAAGCAGTCATAATATGCATTTCCTCAAATAGAAAATTAATGCATTTACTATTTGTACAGTTGTACATACAAAACGATCTTTAGTGTTTGTTAGGTTCTCTCCAGCTGAAAACATGATCAATTCATTTTATTGAGAAATTACGTGATGCGAAATGTAGTCCCACCACAGTTATTAATGTATATTTTAATTTTTAGTGGTAATATTCCCTTTGTATCCTGGATGCACTGGTATCCAAGATAACATGCATTTTTTCCTTGTATTATATCATAGTGGCGATGGTTTTAGAACTGCTTTTATGAATTTATTAACGAGCCATGAACCCTCAGTTTATTTGTTTATATATTCAGATGCTCGCCTAATGAAACCAACTATTATTGTTGTAGTAATTGTTCTCCATGCTTACCATGTTTAGCGGGATTTTTGAACATCTCATACTTTGCAGTGTATACATCGACGTAGGTGAATGTGGCCGAAGGCAAGTCCTTTCTGAGCTGCGCAACTGTTTCCTTGAGCTTTGCATTAAACAGCTGAGCCACCTCATTGAAAACCTCCCCACAACCGACTTTATCCTTCTTAGCAGCTATGTCTGGGACCCGCACCAAGACATAGGGAAGGCATCCTATCGGTCCCGTGCTGTGGATCCAAAAGTACCTTCCACCAAGATAATGTATAACCTGCGCACAAAAAGTGGAGCACCATACGAGTTGTAAGCTGATTGATTGTTGCCTCGTTGATTTAAATAGTTGCCTTACAATGCTAGTACTAATTACTCATCTTTCACTAAAGAAAAACATAACAATATTTAGTATACCCAAATACCACAGTGCCTTGTACAGTTGTACATGTAAACGTAGATGAGCACTGGGCCAGAAAAGTACCTATTGTAACAGCGATTTCCAATTTGATTGCCTGATTAGCTAGAATTAATGTTCAAGTTCCTATAATTCAATTAATCTTGATTAATGCTAAAACCTCAATTTGGTACTAAATATAGCATTGAATTTGTTGAGATTGCTGGTTTAATTAGGCTTTCTTACATTTACTAAATTTGTGAACCTTTGCATGAGATCAGGCAAATAGCCCTTTACTTCGTTTGTCGTCATGTTAGCGAAATAACCGGAGGTGAGGTCATTTTGACCTATGTCAAAGGTATAGAGAGCCTTTGAAAATATATCTTGTGTTGGTAGAATTTCCCTATATATCCCTCCTGTGATAAAACATAATAACTTCAAGTTATTTTACTGAGAAACCAAAATAAGCATACATGATTTACAACTTCAAATTAGTAATTACTTGCCTTTTTCATAAGCAAATTGAGACCTGTTTATGAACTGGTTGAATTGCCACGTTTGAACATCCAGGGAAAAGGGGCTAAACCCACTTTGGAACAGAGTCCGGTTTTCCCGTCTAATTGTCGAACCGGCAGTTGCGAAATTTGCTCCATGTGAAAAGTTTGTTCCGATCGAATCAAGATATGCATCCAGATAAGGAAGCCCCAAGCTATTAGCTAAAAAGAAAAGATAAACATATAATTGCTCGGATTTTTGTATATCCATGTAGCATTACAAAATAATTAGGCCATACATCCACTGAATTTAATAATTTCTATAGAACAAAAAATTGTTGCCTTTAGCAGACTTAAATTTTAAATAAGGGTAGCGCTATATTCAGGTCAATTATTCTGATTTTGAGAGCTTAAGATGAATTTTATTTCTAAATACCTGTTATACCCTTTCATTCTCTCTCTTCTATTGAATTAATAACAAAGCTAATAAAGGAAAGAAATTACTGCTTTCCTCATAGAGAAAAATCCTTTCACTGCGGATTCTAATTTTCAAATACATGATAATGTGTAATTGGCCTATGGTCTTGTTTCTGGTTTTGGTAATGTATGGTTTGTTTTTGGAATTTTTAGAGGGGCTGTTAACAGATTGTAAATTTGTAATAGGTTTCAGGTTTTCTCTTGTTTTAGATTATAACTGCTGATGCCTTGCATGTATTTGTTAATTTGCTGGTTTTAATGGAACGTTGCATGTGGGTTTGATGATAAAAAAAAAAAAAAATGCGATTCATTATCATATTTGGAGAAATGTACGTAGATACTTCCAGAGGAAAATTTGAAATTCAATGTAATGTTATATCGTCTTCAATCATAAAGCCTTCATATGTTGCTTTTGTTCTGACTTCTGACCTGGAATAAGCATAATCCTAACCTATTAGTATATATAACAACTAAATAAGTTTGTAAACATCTAGTGAGGCGAACTTTGACTGCTGTCATACTCTTTTTTTCAAAGTTATAAATACTTGCACTGATAATTATATCAAAATTGAGGAGTTTTAATTTAATTTTTTCTTTGTCAGTTTTACCTACTAATTTAAGCATTTTTTTGTTTTGGATTTTTTTCTTTTCGTTATTTATTCTTTGATTCAATCAGATTGAATCTTATTTGTGTTTTGTTGTATTAGGTTTCATTTCGAAACCTTGAATTGCAGCTTTTAATCATCAATAAAACAACACAAAGATTTTATGAGAAAAATTGAGGTGTATAGAAGATGAGAACTTTAATGCAATAATTTGTTTTCTATATTATCTTTTGCATTAATTATGATAGAATTAATTGTTATAGATAATGAAGAGAGAGAGTAAAAGGGTAAAATAGACATTCAAAGAGAAAAAAATCATTCTGTTCTCAAAATTATAATTAATGCCCTCAATATAGCACTCCCCTTCAAATAAAGAAAAGTCATAAGAGTAAAGTTTTATCAAGGAAACAGCATTTCTAAGTTTATTAACCGGATGATGACTATGGGCCCACATTTGTTTGGCGCATGCAAAACCACAGAATGGTGCTTTAACTGAAAAACAAAGCAATTATTCTTCTGGCTCTACAATATCACTTCGGAGTAGGTCCAATGCCCATTGGACCTACTTTGGTTCGATGGGTGATCTGGCCATCCAATTGCATCAAGAAACGTGTGCTTCCATTAAAATTCGTATGAATTTTTATCAATTTCTGTGCGCACATATCTTAATGTTAATCGTACAGTAATAGAGCTAATTAAACCTAAAAGTAAGTCCAATGTCCATCAGACCTATTCCTATAACTCCTATATAGGTCCATTGTCTGATATGGGACAATTGACAGAGACATAAATAGAACTACTTTATGGATAGCTCATTGGCCGCACTTCTATTATTGGGTCGAACTAGAGAACTTAAATTGGAACTCAAATAGGATTTGAAATCAATTTTTCACAATTACAAATAGAATTTTAACTATTAAGCTACAACACACTGCTAACATTTTATAAGTCTTCACCAATCACAAAAAAAAAAAAAAAAAATTCTATCTAGAACTATTATTTTTACCTGATTATTCGGATTCGATTAATTTGAATAGAACATAGTTTGAAAATAAATACACATCTTCAATATTTTACGTTAGAAAAATTATCTCTCCCCCTAAATTCAAAAATCTATTAACAAAAAACAAAAAACTTAAATTTCTAATTCCAAAAACTATATTATTATGAACAAGAAGAAGAATATAATTATAATTTTAGAGCAATTTTTAATTTATGTTATAATAGTATATTATGTGAGATGTTAAAGAAATTATAATTAAATTTACGAATAAAGGATTTTTCAAACAATTGTAATATGTATCGGGACCCTACCAGCTCCGATAGCATCTTTAATTCTGTCTACTAAGCTACAACACAACATTAGCATTTTATGAAAGGTCACATCATATAAAAACTTTCAAAAAAAATAACTAAATTTTATATTCATGATTAAAATATTTCAAAATTATAGGGGTAACTAAGCACCTTGCCAATGCAGTAGATCCGTTCCATGTTATTTGGAGCTCTAAAATTCATAATGTATGGCTATATTAGGATTAAACTTAAGTCTTTGTAATCACAAGGCGAAATTCTAATCACTATATTACAAATACACATTTAGCTATGAGTAATTGGACTATATAAAAAATAATTAAAAGAAAATTTAATTATTAGTATTAATTAAATAATCTCTTGCGAACTGAATGATTATGTTTTGAAATTTCGACTGAGTTAAATTATGAAAGTTTTATAGGGTAGTGAAGTGAATGGGGTCAATTGATCCCATTTATTTTCAACTTTTTTTTGTAATTTACATAGCTTTTTACGTAATTCAGAGTAAAATGCTATTGGAACTGTAAAATTGATCTCTATACATATTATGAAAATTTTATATGATTAACTTCCATTCATTTAATTCCCATAGCTTGAAAATCTGGCTCCACCCTGCTATAAATTGATCTTTCATTCTTAGTATAAATTTTTTATATTTTTTAGTTCTTATTGTGTATTTAACCCTATGATTCTGTAACCAATAACATAATAACATGCGAGCAAGATATTCTTTATCATCAGTAGAGATGTAATCAGTATCAAATGGGTCAGAACAGACTTGAATTAATTTAAGAGAAGGGATTCACTTACAATATTTAAAAGTTATGATATTTTACAATAATTCGATTTTGTAATTTTCAAAGTCCAAATAACTAATTCAAACCGTTCAACATGATATATGTATTAAAATATGCTTGGAGATCAAATTTTATATTTTGTTTTTAATTTGTTGCTATTTATTAAGTATTTTACAAAATTATTATTTTTCAGTGGTTCAAAATTGTCTAAAAACAACAATTTTGTAAAATATTTAATAAATAATAAAAAATTCAAAAAATATATAAAATTTATTATTCAAACACAATTTAATATAGATATCATATTGAATAATTTAAATAGACTGTTTGAACTTTTAAAATCACAAAAATTGAATTGTTATAAGATACGATAGAAATACTGTAAGTGGATCCCTTTCTCTATCTTTTTTACTTTCACCTTTCTCTATCTTTTTTACTTTCACCTTTCTCTATTTCGATTGCCGTTTATGGCAAATTCGTATCCTCTGCATTAACTCAAAAGATTCTCTTTTAAGTTAATCAATCTCAACCGTTTAATTCTAAACGGAGCCAATCCAGCTACTGCTTATAAAATTGGAGTCTTTTAAAATTAGTGCAGATCTAATATGCAAGAATCTTGAGATTGATTAACTTTGAGTTAATGCAGAGGATACGCATTCGTTTACGGCCTAGTCCCCAAACACAGTAGACAGCTGTTGAGACCAGTGTTTTAAAATGCGGCAGCATGGACTGCATATGCTTATGCAGTTGACAACCGTGCTCAGAATCCCATGCAGTTTTGAGTATGCGGCCACATATGCAATCCGAATAGGCCAATATGCGGATTAAAAACGTAATATATAGCACATGTAATTAAAAGTTCATATGCATTATACGGAGTTTTACCATCCCATCCCAAATAATTGTATTTTTTTTTATACAATAAGGCACACTTCATGTTGGTTATGTAAAAATAAATTCAACTATATGAATATGAATATATATATACGTGAATTTTTATTTTAAAATTTACATATATAAATTTGCTTAAAATTTACATATGCATTCGCATACTGTTTATGCAATATGCAGTGCATTCTACATGTATAAACAAAACTGTATAAACAAAACTGTATTTTAAAACATTGGTTGAGGCTGAATTATTACTGTGCTAATAATTCTTTTGTTGTACCTTCTGGAGTAGTGGTGCAGCATTAAACGAGGCATTGTTAGGTGGGCCCCAACCCGTGACATAAGACCGGCACACTCTCTGACTCTGAGCATCACATGCGCTCTCTAAAAATAAGACTGTCTTTTCCTATCCCTCTTCTCGCCCATTCCCTACTGATTCTCTGTTACCATTTCTTGGTGTCTGGAACAGACCCTATCTTGTGCAATTATTTAACTTTTTACTAATAAATATTCGTAATTAAAGTTACATAATTAATTACTTCTTGACTATTTATTGAAATATCGATATATATATATATTGGCGTTGCATTTTGTTTAATATTATATGTCCCAATTTGAAAATAAGTCCTCATAACGATACGTATTTTATTTTTGAGGTAAAATTTGAAAAATAATACTAATTAGAAGTTACGTCTTCTAATTATTCAAGATATTATTGTATTGTGTGCTATGACTGGAGGTTGTTATTAGATAGTTGTTTAAACTTTAATGAACCAAGGTTTGGCGGAGGTGATTATACCTGGACAAACACTCCTCGAAAAGTCCTAGTATTTACAGCTCTGATGTTAATGAACAGGATACTAACTCATGACACGATGTGTAGGAGAGGTATGCATTGTGACCTTCGATGCATGATGTGTGATTCTTGCAGAGTAGAAACAGAAAATCACCTTTTCTTTAGATGTAGATATGCAGCCTTGGTTTGGAGAGGAATAGAAAGATGTAAAGGCAAAACAGTAATGAAATCTGGTGACTCAAATGAACGGTCTTGGGATGATTCCTGGGAAGAAGCTAGGCAAGATGGAACAATGGCAAGGAAAAATTGGGCATCTCTATTTATGTGTGTTGTATGGAATTTGTGGAAGCAAAAAAAACGAAAAAAATTTCAGGAACAAATGGAAGGCGCCTTTCCTGTTGGTTCAGCAAATTATACAAGAGGTCGATCTATGGAAGACATACTGTAGAAGAACAGTAACTAGAAAAGGAATTGGCTAATAGAAAGGAAGCTGTAATGATGTATAATTGCAGTATATACTAACCATCACTCATAAAATAAATTAGTTTGAACGATTTAGATTAATCGTTTGAAGTCTATTCAATTAATTTTGAAGTATATACTAACCGGACTCCCAATTACTATTCCAATTTCCGACTACTTTAGCGAATCGTGATTGGCTGTTCCTGAACCGCAACACGATTTGTTACCCTGAACACGCTGCCCTCTATCAATATTTTAATCAATTCACCTGGAAGTTTTATTTAACACGGTGAGGGAGGTGGGGATTAATCTCAGAATTTTTAATTTTCAATAAAATAATATAGACTCGATTTTATTCGATCTGTATAGAAAGAATCAATCGAATCAATAATCCAGTCTCTTTTATAAAATCAAAATACTGAGAAAAACCATTCATTTTTCTATTATTTTTAAATATTTTTTAAAAATATAAAAATTTGATTAATCTTGTTATGCAGCAAACAGCAATATTGTATTTTTTTTCAACTTACAGCAGATGTCATCAAGTAAATCTAGAGCCTACAGCACTTGTAGTGTTATATGGGTCCCTTTCTGCAACCATGTATTAATTGTGATGATATTTGCGGATTGTTATTTAATTCGAATAAAATAACAAGGTTTGAATCAGCATTCTTTTTTCTTTTTTTTTTTTTTAATAATGAATCAGTATTTTTCATAAGAAGAGCATGTTTTATTATATTCGAATTATAATAAAACAATTTATAATATCATAACTTCACAAATTTTTAAAGACTAGCAACTTTTTTAGAAGATTGGTAGTGGATATCAATTGAGATTTTCTTTTTTTTTGAAAGCTTAGTAGTAGCTACCAAGATTGAATTAATAAATGTGTTTACAACTACATAGATTTACTATAAAATTACATTAGAATTTAAAAAAATTATCCAATCACAGAGAAGTTACCTCACTATTTGAGTTTTGAACCTGATTTGTTCGTTATATATCAACACGAATTATAAAAAAGTCTCATGTATTGGGCTGAATTGGTTCAAATTCTGATTGAACAGTGTGGATTGAAACT
>CAXKVR010000134.1:0-20529 GCA_964058845.1 Carex sylvatica
GTGATCATTATTTTTCAGCTTTTTTAATTAGGAATGTTCTAATTGGTAATAGTATTTTTTGCCAAAGAGAATCCATTAACCATAAATGCATATTTCTAAACATTTGTAAAAAGTTATACAAACTGTCTTTCTTCCAACAAAACCTTAAAATTTGAGAAGGCTTAACCTGAAAATCCACAAAATTCTCAATTAACTAAAAAAAGTCAAGAAAAATTAGGATACACAATAGATGGCCACAAGTTGTTGAAATAGCCCGGCTTTCCAACTCTCTCCAGCAAGCATTGCACCTCATCTTTTTTTCTTCAAATTGCACCTCTGTACAATACGTGTTGCACTTTGACCTGCAATAAACAAAAAGATAACCATGTTTAACAAATGTAATATGTATGGTGGAGAGCATAACAAAAATGTAAATCCTTTTCAATTTGGTTTATGAATAATTGGAGAGCATAACAAAAGATAATCGTGCACAGTTGGTATTAGGGAAAAGGATCTGCAAATAAGATAGTTCTTCTTCTGAGATAAAGGTGGGGCCATGGGGGTCAAATCTTCTAGTTTAAATATCCACGAGGGATACTTCAACTGGGTTGGGCAAGATAATTCTTGAGGTTCTACTATGAACTACTTAAAAAGTTCCACTGTTTAAAGAGAAAACATTGAAGAACCACAATTAATTATATAAAATCTAGTGCAAGCGTACCCGTTAATAACGTCAGTGAACAAAAATAAACTCAGCAATGCATCAGGGGCTGAAGGAAAGTATAAAAAACACGAATTATATCTCTGTTATTGATAATAATCTAAGTAAACAACACAGATTGACTGATTTATAAATCAGATAAAGCTGTTTCCCTACAAAATGTCAATCAAGTCTCTTACGTCATGGACAGATTGCAACAGATATACCAATATATACATTGTTTGTATCCTCCTATTACTATACCAAATAGGTTCAAGATCACTTGCTACGATCAGCAAATATATATGCTTCTGAGATGTCATGTAACCTCAGTAGAAGTATCTAACTTCGTCCAATCTGACAAAAAAAAATGAAGCATAATGGAAGGCTCAGAAATAAGAATGAAAAGTATCCTAATTTGAAATATAAGTTGGCAGATGTTGATATACCAAATAGATAAGTCAGAATTGCTCATAGGTTCATCAAAATTTCATAAAGATTAATAGGAAGAATACTTTTAAATTTGGAGAAATGATGTATCTCTAATCATTTGTTGACAGAAGCACAGTTAAGCACATGGAAACAGCTGAATAATCACTAGTGTCATAGACAAACACTAAATGCTTAGATTAAGTGAGGAATAATGAAGTTATCTTGCAGATGACGTAAGTACAAGAATTAGCTAATAGATTTGAATAAAATAGCAGTATATGATGGCATTAATGTAGATGCACAATTAAGCAGTCTCAGTTAGTTACATAAGCACGATTCAAGACGAAAAAGATGAAACTCGATCAAGTATTAATATAAACTGAACACAGGTTGGAGAATATGACAGGATTTGACTGTATTTATGGACAGGAGAACACTAGAGCGTCTGCAATCATTCCTTTAATCAATAGACTCAAAATAAACTTGGAAAAACAGAGAAACGATGAGATATCTTTCCACATCAAGAAAAGAGTCATAACCTCTACCATAGGCACAGATCGGAGGCTAATCATTAAATCGTTGTGAAACAATCGACGAATTTGCATGAGCGGGAGAACAAAACAGAAGAGCATAAACAGTGAGAATTGTTGAATAGAGATCTTACTTGTTCAGGATAGCTAAATGGCGAGATCTCTTCTAGTATCGTGAAAGATAGACGGAGCTAGTTTCTGAAAGAAGAAGAAGAGATAGCGGATCTGATCGAGGGCTCGAGGCAAAGAAGAAAATGGGCAGACCGACAGACGAATGGCGGCATCACCGTTTTTTATAGCCAGGAATTTGAATTTTGAGGGTCAATCCTGATTACATCAGCGGTCATCAAATGGATAGCTATCATATCCAGTTCAATTTTACTGGACAGTTTGAAAATTTTGCGGATGTGTTCGAAAATGGAGGGGTCTCATTTTTTCTTTTCTTTCTTTCGTCTTTACTTCAATTAATATTTTTATTTATTCGGACCTGCGGCCTGGCCCAATTGATCCAATAATGGGCTAGGTGGTGGGCTTATATACTTATTTTGCTTCTCTTTTTCAATTTTACTGAATTGCTCTCATTTGTTTTTTTTTTCTTTTACTTTAGCTTTTTTTTTTTCATTTTATGTATTTTTTTAACATTTTTCTGCATTATTTTTTGTTTTAATTTAAAGAAGTATTGATATAATTGATAACGAATTAATACAAATAGATATAATAAAGGATTAGCACACAAAATTATTCTCATAATATAGTTAATAATATTTGAAGAATATATGTCACTTTTGGTCATTTTATGATTTCAAATGTGCTCAAACTAATTGTCGGCTTGAAGCACGCAACGATGACATGTGTGCATTCATTCTCCAAATGTTATTTGGCAAGTTTGGACGAATTCGTATTCTCTGAGATATCTCAAACTTTGCGTGACTTTATGGAAAATCCCAACCGTTTAAATAAGTTCTGCACGAATCTCAAAGCACACATAATACTGACCCCGTACATCACCCCCGAATAGGCACCGGACACGTCGGTCACGCAAAAGTTGGGATATCTCAGAGGATACGCACTCAGCTTGGACACTGCAGCAACAGCTACATCACAAAGTCAACATTCTCTACTGCGCATGAGAACATCCTAACTTGGTAACAGACTAACAGCGCACAGGCTAGCTAACCAAGCAAGGATCTATGTTTGGGATAGATTAGGGCATTCTCGGCCAGTCTCTGAGTTACAGCAATTGTCTTAGAATTATTTGTATGAAGGCCTACGGGTCATGAATGAACCAAAATCAATAGATGATAATATTCGGAGAACAACTGTTAATTTCGGTAATTACATAATTTCAAATAATCTCGGATCGATAAAAAGTATTAAAAACATCAACACAGACACATAACATGTTGTAAATGGCTAAAGGCCTTCCTATATGGCTATATCATATATGTGCCAAAAGTTAAATTTTTAAATAGAATAAACACAAGGAGATTATTTTAGCAATTAGAGATTAATTGTTATTTTTTTATCTTACAATTTGAAATAAAGTCTGAATTGATTAAATTAATAGAGACATGCAACATTTTGTAAATGCATTCACGTATTGGTCGTGTGCAAAAAACACTAATTATCATTCAGAATTAGCACAAAGCTAATGCTATGTCTTATATATAATCATTTGTGGAGAATAACTCACAGTTTTGGTGATTTATAAATTTAAATGAAGGCTTAATTGATTAAAAAATATTAGCTAAACTTTACAACATGATGTAAATACATTCATGCAACATTCATCTGCACAAAGTTTGATTCATCATTTAGAATTTACATAAATAAATTGTTTATGTTGATAGCAGTTAACACTTGGAGTCTTAACTATCAGTTTGAATGATTTTGTAACCTTAGAGCCGATTTGATTAAAAGCAGTCAAAGAGATATAATATGTTGTAAATGTATCATGTACTTAAATGAAAAATGAACTTCTATGCAATAAGAAAATTTTGAGTAAGTAATTTTTTTATTTTTTTTAAGTTAGGAGTTTTAAATATCAATTAATAATTTCATTGATAAAAAATATATTTACGAATCAAATGACTCTAATTTCTAAATTTAAACTCTTTTATTCTCATTAATTTATCTAAATTACTCTCAGAATCTAATCCTACTTATTTACACTCTTAAATACCTTAATACATCATTCTCTAATTTTTTCACGATTGAATTTATTTTCGCTCAATAGCCATCGCATTCGACGGTCCGAACTACACACCACCGCGCTTTAACACTCACCGCCTATTCACCGCCGCACTCCAATGGTCCGATGTACTCACCGCCGTAGTCCGACGGTCCGATCTACTCACCGCGGTGCTTCGACAGTCCGATCTACTCACCGCGGCGCTTCGACGGCCAGCTCTACTCACTCGCGAAGCTCCGACGATCGGATCTACTCACAGCGGCGCTCTGACGGTTGGATCTACTCACCGCGACGCTCCGACGGTCGGATCTACTCACCGCAGTGCTTCGACGACCGGATCAACTCACCGTCTCGCTCCAATCGAAATAGATAAAAATAATACGCTCCAAGCTCCGACAATACCACGCTCTCAGCTCCGATCGACTCCGCTTGGCTCGGCTCGCTCCTAAAGAATAATTTATGGAGATTATATTTCGGTTATAAAATATTTGTATTGTATTTTACAACGATATATACGTAAGTTATAATTTCAAATATGATTATGACTAATTAAAAAGTCAAGTGATCATAAAAATAAAAAATTTAAATACATCCTCAAATTATCATATTGGAAATGCAAAAATTGACAGATAAATATTTGTATTGAATAAGACCAATAGTTTTATAGTTATAGACCAGACCAGATAAAATTGCCACAAAATAACAAAGCAATCGATAAACTTACAATTTAAAAAAGCCAACCAATCATTAGGCCAACGGCCTAAATGACGTTATCGTCCAACGTTGTTAGTCCTTATCTGACATTATACCAGGGAATAAATGCCCATAGAAAGATGATGCCGAACCGACACGTTTGTATTTCAATTAAATAATATCGACTTCCCTTTTGAATTTAGTAACAGTTTGAGATCCACCTATTAAATTGTGCACCGGAACTCTCATCTTATTGGTATATCGTATATATCAAAGAGGATTCGATTTATTCGTCCAGTCCCTTCGGAGAATAATTTATCACCAGTGCAGCTGTGGAAAGTTTACTCACAATGGCACCACCAGTTAGGTCCGATTTTTTTAATAATAGAAATTAAATAAATAAAATATCGGAATACGATACTGATTTTTTTTTTTTTTAAATATGAGTAGAATGGGATGAGTTAACCCGTCCCATGGGACGGGACAAATTAATCCGTCTCAAAATGCATTTGCCTAACCCCCGTTTAATCTTAATCAAGCTTAAAAAAAAAAAAAAAAAATCGGGACGGGAAGGGTGGACCCGTCCCGGAATTAGAAAAAAACGAAAAAAAAAAAAAATCAGGACGGGAAGGTTGGACCCGTCCCAGAATTGTAAAAAAAAAAAAAAAAAAAAAAAGGGACGGGATAATTCAACCCGTCCCATACTCTTCTTCTTACTTTTACTCTCTGCCAAACTCTCTCTCTCTCTCTGCCTTCTCTGTCTCTCTCTGTCTGCGAAACATTTCGCTGTTTACCTCCTCCGAAAGAAGCAAGAAAAAACGGTGTCGGTGCTAGGACGGATTACAGTAGCCCGTCCGGATCTCTACTGCTTTCTCTCCTCTACCGACTTCTCCAATTTTTTTTAAGGTAATTTTTTTTATTTATATAAAATTAAAATAAATTAGTATAGAAATTAATTAATAATAAGTTTTAATTTAATTTGTTATCTAATTATAGTGAATTTTATTAGTTTGTTAATTGTAAATTAAAAGAATTGATAAATTAGAGTTTAGAATAATTAATTTATTTTTAGACCATTTGATATGATAAAATTAATTTCGTTTAATTTATTTATTTAAATTAGTCCATAGCATATAATTGAGAGAGTTGATAGTATTATTTTAATTATTGTTGAGATTAGTTGCAATTTATTAGATATGAATAATTCGTAATATTATTTTGAGAATATTTTAGCATAAAGTTCATAGTTCATTCATTTTGTATTTTTAGTAATGCAAGTAATTTAGGTAATGTAGGTACTTTTTTTTTTAATTTATTATGAAAATGAATTGAATTAACTAGATTTAATTTTATTAGTTTGTTAAGTGTATTTTGCAAGAAGTGATAAATTAGATAATTTATTAATCTCTTATTTTATCTATTTCTTAATTTATCTATTCATGTTCATGTGTGTTTTATAGTTCATAGGTATTTGCTTAATTTAGTAATTTATTTAATAATGTGAATGGTTAGTAAATTTAGATTGTTATTAATTCTTTCAAAACGTTATGCATGTAGAATGTCAAGCAGTCGTAATCCGTGTGGCACTTCAGATGCTGCAGCTGCATATGATAATGTTGGTTTTGATCCGGCATAGTCAGCAAGTAATTTTAGCAATTTATTATGGATGCCGCATGACCAACATAAGGTCTCACGAATCTATGACAATGTAAGTTACTCCATTAATCATATAATATATTTTTTTATAAAATATTATATACATATTTGAATTACAATATTTTATTTTAATCAATTTATATAACATTGACAGGATTACAGAGATATAGGAGTGGAACCTCGAAATGTCTGGACTAGGATTGCGTACAATGACCTTTGCAAACCATTCTTGCTTAGACTCAGTTTGTATCAGGTTTCTCAAATGGATCACATAAAAATTGATCCAGCACTCCTCGCTGGTCTCGTGGAGCGATGGAGACCAGAGACCCACAGTTTTCATCTTCCCGTGTGAGAGATGACAATAACGCTACAAGATGTTTCTTGTCTCTGGGCACTGCCGATCATGGGATTACCGGTGACGGATCCTTCAGACCGTACTTGGTCTATCTTAGTGGATCAGCTTCTTGGAAATGGGTTTAGGGTACATTCCCGGTGCCCCAAAATCGACACGTGATGTAAGTTTTATATATTAGAAATATTTACAAGATTATATTATTTTTCAATGAATTTACAACTTTTTTTATTTTATAGTCATTACGAGGGATAAAAATAATATCAGCAGCTATAGGATTGACGAAATCAAGAGCACTCAAGAAAATAGGGAAATTTTTCCTCAAAGCAAGTTGTGGCCTTCTTAGAGACAACGGTATGGATGCTAAATTGCAAAGTATGTTGAGGGCGGCCGATCTTCCAGACAATATCGATGACATATCAGATGGTGATAATCCAGAACCCATCCCCAACTTGCCGCAAGATTTAGACCCCAACTATCATGATAGATGGATAGAAACAAATGACGGGTTAACCGAATATCTCAGAAGCTTTGAAACTGGACCTAGTCAGGTTGATCTGCTAAGTATTAAAAAAAATATTTTCATTGGTTGTCGACTATGTTTACTAATATAGTAAAATATTAATTATAGGGAGGGGATGATCATGGCGCGACAGCACAAGGCAACGTAGAAGCTAGTCAGGACTATCAGGTAATTATTTAATACTCTAAGAAATTAGAAATAATCGTCGAGTTTGTTATTACAATACTAAATTATTTTTATAGAGAACGGAGGACCCAGTTGGGCAGTTCATGTCAGAGTTGTTAGACAACCCGGGGTACGTACCAGTTCATCACACAGTACCTAGTCAAGTCCATCAGGTATTAATTTCCTCACATACGATTTTTAATTTTAATAATCATTTATATAGTTTATTAAGTACTAAAGTAATTATTATAGGAATCACAGGTTCCTATCACGTTCGAACAAGACAACGCAGGACCTAGTCAGGTCTATCAGGTAATTTTATCTCTCCTGAAATAAATTTTAACTAATCGTTTATTATGTTTGTTACTAATAATAAAATAATTATTACAGGGAGTTAATACATTTGTCAGTTGGGACCAGATATACGATCAGGCGTATCCTCATGATGCGCCATACATGGGTCATACAGGACCTAGTCCGGTATATCAGGTAATAATTTCAAAATAATTTTATTTTATTTAAATGATAATTGATTATATTTATTAAATACTAAAATGATTATTGCAGGATTCAGATCATATCGGGTTGGCCCCGCTAGATTTTACTGGTGCACAAGACAACATAGGACCTAGTCCGGTCATTACGCCACGTACACAAGCAGTAGAGGCCTTTTTTCCATCATACAATAATGTTTATGTCAGGCGTAGGAGAGCGAACAATCAAGAAGTTATACCAGAACGGAGATACCCAGAGCGAGATCGTCGAGCACCATATATGTTCACTTTTGATTAGGTATTTAAATTGACTGTTAGTTAGTTTGTGTTACGTGAGAATGTATTTAAATGGACTGTTAGTTAGTTTGTGCTACGTGGGATTGTATTTAAATGGATTGTTAGTTAAATGGATTGTTACTTATTTTAGCTTTTACTACTTCAGAATGTTTTATTTCATTCTTATTTTGTTTTTATTTTGTATGAATGTTACTTGAACTTGTTCATTGTAGTTTAAACAAAAATAGCTAAATAAACTGCAAAATAACATAAACTTGAACTACTTTAATTAATCTTCAACTGCAAATCAAATGATCTACAAAGATAAACTATAAAAAATGAGTCTTCAAATCTGAAATCATCTTCGACTATAACCAGAAGATGTTCCTGCAAAAAAAAAATTAAAAAAATATTAAGTAGAATACACAATTTTTGAATAAGTAAAAACAATAATAAATATTAAAATTTTACAAAACCTGCTGCATGTATGTCAGACATAGAACGTCTTGCTTGCTGTCCCATTGTCCTACTAGAAGAAGCCTCTAAACCAATAACACAATATGATAGTCATTAATATATTATGTACATATATTTCAAATGGAAATAAAACCAAAAATCAGTTGTTGAAAATAAAATTAACCAACCTGCTGCACGTCTGTCGGACGTCGAACGTCTAGCTTGGTGTCCCACTCTCCTTCCTTGCATTTCATCCATCGTCATGACTATACGAGCGTGCTTTCTCCTACCTTTCTTAATTTTATTTTTATCCGGAACAATAGTTAGACCGTCATAACGTGGCCATTCACATTGGTTGGCAAAGCCGTGAAATTGGCCACTCCAAGTTTCGGCAAGTGTCTTTGCGGAATACAATTGATTTACGAATATGTTATGGTTGTATCTCCGGTTCTGACACATGGCAAGTACATGAGCACACGGTATACCTGTAAGCTGTGGTTTGAGACATGCACATTGTGTTATATTTCCATCACTTATGATGACCTTATACCGGAAAGTTTCTTTTTTATAAGTAAAATTTCCGTCTCGTTCTTTGTACACGACCCTCTCATCATTCACCTTGACCTCGTGTTCACCGTGCACACCAAGTGGCATGGAATTCATTTCCAGACATTTTTTTATTCTTTTTGCTAATAACTTTTCAACTCGCTCTGACCAGAGTTGTTGACTAGCTAGGCGAGTCATTGCTTTCTCTCGTCTATCCCTAAACCAAGCGAGACACTTATAATATGTGTCTTCCACGAGTGCCACAACTGGCAATCTTCTGCTACATTTGAATACTGCATTCAACGATTCAGATCCGTTAGTAGTCATAATTCCCCAACGAGCGCCGTTGTCCATGCATTGATACACCTTCCATGGTTTAGGGATCTCATTATGGTTGGTATCTTGATATTTACCGACATTATTTAAATACGCAACTGCATCTGGATTTTTCTTTCGTAATATTTCGAAGAACTCCTCAAACCTCCGTGGTTTTTTTTTGTTCACAAGTATTTTAAATAGGTCACAGAGTTTTTTATTGTGTACTTTTTTCATCAAATTCTCGGCAATGTGTTGTGAGCACAATCTGTGAACGCACTCGCCACCATCCTCGTACCAACCACCATATCTATCGGTGAATACCTTCTTGATCCCCATGTGCCGATCAGAAACAACGCACATGAGCTTATTACCAATTACCTCCATACGCAACCACCTCATGAACCATCCCCATGTCTGAAAACTCTCTTCCCCGACTAATGCAAAAGCCAGAGGAAGCAACTGGTTCTCAGCATCGTAACCGCACACTATTAGCAATCTCCCTTGATGCCTACCAGAAATGAAGCATGCATCAATACTAATGATTGGTCTGAGATGAGGCACTGCAGCAATGCACGGACCGTAAGCCCACGCAGCTGCCTTAAACAACCTTTCTGTTGGATCTCCTGTGGGTTCGTGCGCAACTCCATATTTTGTTCCTGGATTATCTCTTTTAATTGCTTCCAACAGTGGAGTTAGAAGGTTGTAAGATTTTTCCCAACTACCGAATAGTTGTGCGATTGCCAGCTCTCGGCCACGCCACAACTTGTTATATTTGGGAGTGATTCCCTTGTATTCTCTACGGACTAGCCCTTTAACGCTTTTAATGGTTAAGGCAACATTTTCCCTAATATCTTCTCGTATAACATCGGCAATCATTTCTGCAGTTAATTGTGCATGATCAGTACGAGAAGTATCGGCATGGCATGTATGTGGCCCTGAAATTGTTCTAATTTCCCACTTAGATGAAAATAATCCCGACTTGGCATACAAACGCCACGTACACCTGGTGTCTTTGCATTTGACTACCATACCAGTTCTATTGCTCCCTGTAATTTTTACTTCAATATTCTTTCTGATGTGATAATCATTTATTTTCAATCGTAGAGCCTCTTTTGAAGAGAACTCATTACCTACTGCAAGTGTATCATGGTGATGTTGGGGCCTACTGAAGAAGTTGACATCTGCGGGTTGAAATGCTGAGGTGTTATTGAAGCTTGGTACAGGGTGACTTACACCACGGTCAGATATAGAAAAATGTTCAGCCTGAACGCGGTGTGTTTGGTGTGATTGTGTCGAGGTATCATCCCGGACATCCCCTTCTGAATCATTTTCATCATCCCAGTCGGCGTCATCCTCACATGAGTCAGCGTCGTCTTCGTCATCACTTTGCGGCACATCATCAAAATCAGTATTAGGATCAGCTACCTCCGGTGGATCGATCCATGGGCTATTCTGATTATTGTATTCTGTCTGAACAGACGGTGACAACTCGTTCACATTGGGATAAGGATGCAGATAAAGGTCTTGCCTCGGTGTTTGTTGTATCGGATAGGATTCGAAGAAACTGGGGCCCGCATAGTTACCACTATATTGGGCCTGTCGAGGTTCTGGTTGTGTTTCCGGTACCATACTGTCAACGAATAACTGCGGTTCCATTTCACTGATGATTGGATCCAACTCAATGTATAAATCGAGAAAAGTATACTGGGTTTGGGCACGCATACTTTGCATATAAATACCTCTCCAACTCTGATCGCACACGATTTCAATTTTCTCATAATAACGTCGGGCTGTTGTACCAACATTAACCCGTGCATGTGCTTTTAGGTTATATTCATTCTCGGAATATCCAAGTTGGCGATAAATTTCACCTTTCACATCATACCAACCGTATTCATCAGTTACACTTAATGAGAATCGAGGACTAATACTATACTCCACTCCTTTACGACCGTGTCGTATTTCACCACCAAAATAAATCCTCAGCATTAACATGATTAATTATTTTTATAAATTAACCTACAAAACAATGAATAAATAACATATTATTATTATTACAATAATAAAAACTAATATTAATTAAATTATTTTACAATAGATAGAATGACGCAGCATAAAATATAATTAATAAGTCAACGATTTAAAATTCAACTTCGTTATTGAAAATAATTACCTTAACTTTGGAGCTTCTTTTCTTCGTAGATTGGAGCTTCTTTTCTTCGCAGATGAACTTCTGTCTCTATTTTATTTCTCTCTCTGTCGATAGATTTTCTTCTCTTCTCTCTTATTAATAATAGTTTGGGACAGTTCCTCCCTTCCCGTCTTCTCTTTCTTTTTCTTTTTTTCTTTTTTTTTCATTTCCGGGACGGGTCCATCCTTCCCGTCCCGGTTTTTTTTTTTTTCGCATTTCCGGGATGGGTCCACCCTTCCCGTCCCGGTTTTTTTTTTTCGTTTTTTTTTTTCTGTTTTTTTCATTTCCGGGACGGGTCGACCCTTCCCGTCCCGGTTTTTTTTTTTTTTTCCGTTTTTTTTTTTTTTCTTTTTTTTTTTCCGTTTTTTTCATTTTCGGGACGGGCCCACCCTTCTCGTCCCGTTTTTTTTTTTTCGTTTATTTATTTATTTTTTTTCCGTTTTTTCATTTCCGGGACGGGTCCACCCTTCCCATCCCGGTTTTTTTTTTTTTTTTTTTTTTTTTTTTTTTTTGATTAATGGGTGGTAATCAGCGGTAATTAGTGGATTTCGGGACGAGATAATTTGTCCCGTCCCATGGGACGGGTTCAAGCATCCCGTTCTACTCATATTTTAAAAAAAAGAAAAATCAGTATCGTATTCCGATATTTTATTTATTTAATTTCTATTATTAAAAAAATCGGCCAGTTAGGTACCTACAATCGATTTGATACCAACATTTACCCACTCAAAATTTTCAATTGGGTCAACAAAAAGGGATGGGAATTTGTCCGAATAGCTTTGGACTGAAATCTCTCCAAAGTGTTTCGGAACTACATGATTAGATCTTATTAAAATTGATTAAATTAATGCTAACGGATTTGTTTTGACGTTAACCCCTCTCTCCGTTTAAAAAAGAAAGAAAGGAAACAACCGGTCTTCTCTCTCAATTCTGATCTGATATTAAATCGACAAATACAGAGTGTATCATTGGAGGAAGCCTTACCAATTTCATTTTCTTTGTCTGATTAATGTCGCCAAGAACACAAATAAGTTCTCATTTATAATCTTGTGCTATCAACCCTACCTTCTTCAAATCTCTTAGTTATAGATTTGTTAACAACTATTAATTCTTAGTTATAGATTTTGGTATCTGGTGAATTTTTTTTCCTGTAGATGTTACTTATTTAATACATGGATTTCAAATGATTCACTAGAGTAACATTTAGTATTTAATTTTAGCGGTTAAACCTATTGCTGGTACATAGCTTGCAGTGCTTGATTCATTAGTGGACTGGAATGATCTTCTGGCATAGTTTGCCAGCACATGTGGATCATTGCACGCCACTAGAGTGGAAAAAAACGTGCCGTGACTAACATGCTGTGACTTTGACTTTATGCCGTGCCGTGACTTACGTGTTTAAACTCTAAACCCTAAACACGTGCCGTACCGTTCCATGATGAAGCCGGCTCCGCCGTGCCATTTTTCCCACTCTACACACCACCCTAGTGATACTGTGGATCAAGGTATAATCTTTCATGTAGTGGTACTGTCAAGCTCATGCGGCCACTGTCTCAGATGCTAGCCAAGACACCCCTTAATTATAAATATTTCCATTTCTTAGTAGCATGCCAAATCATATATTTAGTTTATAAAGAACAGGGGCAGTGGGGCACGGAATGGATGAGGGTTGGGTGATTTTCTTTATTTTGTGGAGTTTTCGATTTGAATTCAATTGTGGAGAGAAATAACAGTTACCTTCTTTGTCTGACACAGAGAGAAGACAGATTATTTCCTCTCTTTTTTAACGGAGAGAGGTTAACGTCATAACAAATCCGTTAGCATTAATTTAATCAATTTTATAAGATTTAATCATGCGGTCGTGAAACGCTTTGGGGAGGATTTCTATCGAAGTTCGGACAGTTTCCTGTCCCCAATAGAAAATATCTGTTTTTGTCAGCCACCTGCAGCCTTTTTAAGGAAAAAAGTTAGGATAACGCAACATCAGTGCGCAACGCATCGTGTATATATAAGAATCCATATTCTCTGAGGTAACAGAATATTTCTGTTTGCATCACGACCATCGGATCGGATTCCGGTCCAACATGAAACGCACGGAGCAGCTTTAATAGTTGTGCAGATTCTAAGTGAACAGTTCAGATCTAAATACAAATATTTTGTTACCTCCGGTGAGACGAATTTATATATCCTAGATTGTTCTGATACTGTTCACTGTAGTACTGGCAGTGATTCATCTGATCTGTGTATTTTAACAGTGAGTCACAGAGCCGAAATTTTTATTAATATCAAAAAAAAAAAAAATCAGTTTGAGGCTGAATTTCGAAAACTACATAAATCGTGTAAATTTTTTTTTGCAATTTTAAGATCTAAAATCGTAAAAAAAAATTGCAGTTTTATAATTCTAAAATCATGTTAAAAAAAAAAAAAAAAAAAGCAAAAACTGCAAATTTTTTTTACAGTTTTATAGTAAAAAAGTGTTTTTAAAAAAAAAAAAAACTGCAAAAATTTATTGTGATTTTTCATTTTTCAGCTTTCTTTATTTAAATAGAAATATTTATAATTTATTTATTTTTATATTAAAATATTAGAACTACTTAATATATTTCTTTGAAAATAGATGAAATACTATATAATTTAATTTATTAGAAAGACTGCTACAAATAATCCGGATTAACATTTTTCATACCATATTTTTTGCGGTTGTAAGAAAAATTAATATATTTCTTTATGTGTTATTGGAAAAAAAATAAAAATGCTTAGATTCTCAGTTATTGATCCCGTTTAAAAGTCAGTTCTAGGTAATACATAAATTATTGTCATCCTTCTAGTGCATTTAATTTATAAAAAGTTATATCTATTTTGAGAATTATTTTTAATACCAATCATTAAATAATTCAAAAATTTTGTTTTTTTAAATAGAAATTTCTTTTATAAATTAAATGCATAGAAGGATAACAATAATTTCTATATTACCTAGAAGTGACTTTTAAACTGGGATCAATAACTGCGAATCTAAGCATTTTTAATTTTTTCCAATAACACATAAAAAAATATATTAATTTTCCTTACAACTGCAAAAAATCCGGTATGAAAAATGTTGATTCGGATTATTTGTAGCAGTCTTTCTAATAAATTAAATTATATAGTATTTCATCTATTAATATTTCTAATATTTTAATATAAAAAATAAATAAATTATCAATATTTCTATTTAAATATAAAAAAAGCTGAAAAAATAAAAAAATGCAATAAATTTTGCGGATTTTTTTTTAAACACTGTTTTGACTATAAAACCGCAAAAAAAATTTGCAGTTTTTTTTTCTTTTTTTTTAACGTGGTTTTGAAATTATAAAACCGTAAAAAAAAATTTTGGTTTTAGGTCTTGAAATCGCAAAAATAATTTGCGGTTTGAGTAGTTTTTAAAATTCAGTGTCAAACTTATTATTATTTTAAATTTTAATTTTTTTTTAATATTAATAAAAAATCGGGTCACAGAGTATCATCAACAAATAAGAAAAGTCAATATTCCGCTGTTACTTTCAGAAGCAACCCAGCAATTTGAGCGATATGTTATCTGGTCTAGCCGATCAAAAGTGAATTTCTAAAGCAAATTCTCTTTTCAACACTTTGTTCTGTTGTTCATGCATATGCAATATGCAGATTTATATATACAGATTTTAAAATAAAAATTAATGTGTGTATATATATATATATGAGTAAGTCTACCATACATTGCAATGCATAGGCACCTCTGTACATTGGACTATAAATCACCATATTCAAAGTCCAAATGACCGATCCAAACCGTTCATCTTGTTCTCCATATTAATATGTGCTTGGAGACCAAAATTTACATTTTTTGGAATTTGTTTACTATTTATTAAGCCACATTGAAAATCGCTGATCCAACGGTTACAGTAAAATCAAAAGGCACCGTTGGATCAGTGATTTTCAAAGTGACTTAATAAATAGTAAACAAATTCCAAAAAATATAAAATTTGGTCTCCAAGCACATATTAATATGGAGAACAAGATGAACGGTTTGGATTGGTTATTTGGACTTTGAATCCGTGATTTATAGTCCAATGCACACAGGTGCCTATGCATTGCAATGTATGGTAGCCGTACTCTATATATATATATATATATGAACTTGCTAGGATGCTACTCGTAGCATAGAGAGCCTCCGTGCAACGGCTCAATGTTCGACTTTTCAAAATCCTAACGGTCGATCTGAACCGTTCATTTTGTTTTCCATATTAATATGTATTTGGAGACCAAATTTTATATTTTTTGGAATTTTTTTACTATTTTTTTAATTTATTGAAAATCGCTGTTTTCAGCAAATCTGGACCATAAAAAAACAGCGATTTTCAATAAATCTAAAAAAATAGTAAAATAATTTCAAAAAATATAAAATTTGGTATCCAAATACATATTAATATGGAGAACAAGATGAACGGTTCGGATCGACTGTTAAGATTTTAAAAAGTTAAATATTGAGCCATTGCACGGAGACCCTCTATGCTACACAGCATATTAGCATATTCCTATATATAGAGAGAGAGATGGACTTGGGTGAGCCATGGCTCACCAAGCATTGTACTCCACGCCATATTTTTATTTTGAAAGTCCAAACGACCGATCCGAACCATTAGATGTGATCTTTATATTGAAATGTGCTTGGAGATCAAATTTTACATTTTTTGGAATTTGTTTACTATTTATTAAGCATTTTTGAAAATTGCTGTTTTGCTGTGAACAGTAAAAACAGTAAAATTTTCTGGACCATCGGATCAGCAATTTTAAAAAATGCTTAATAAATAGTAAACAAATTCCAAAAAATGTAAAATTTGGTCTCCAAGCACATTTCAATATGGAGAACAAGATGAACGGTTCGGATCGGTTGTTTGAATTTTTAAAATGGCTAAAATAAACCATGGCTCATTTTAGTCCAACTCTATATTATTCATATTAGAGTAGAACTAAGGTGTTCTTAAGCTTACCAAAGTGTTTGGTGAGCTTAACTCCAAAACCCATCAAATCAGTTTCAAATAATGAATCCGAACCATTGAAATCCACCTATCTTATGAGTGATGCGTCTACATGTGAAAATTTTAAACATTCGGATTAATTTAGTATCAAGTCAAGCGGTCAAAAAACGTTCAAAAAATGAATGCACTAAAATTAATTTATTAACCATCTCATTTGGACCGATTGACTTTATACTAAATTAATTCGAATATGCATCACTCGTACGGTAGGCGGGTTCCAACAGTTCGGATTCGTCATTTGAAACCGATTTGATGGGTTTTAGAGTTAAGCTCACCAAACACTTTGGTGAGCTTAAGAACACCCTAGTTCTACTCTTCATATTAATATATTTGAATTTATTTCCACATAACTAACAATAGTTTTTTCACATAAATTCTAATTAAAATACAATCAAATTATCAAATTAATCAAGCACAAAAGTACAAACAAATACACCAACTAATTACATCCGCATTTTTTAATCTGCATGTCTGCATATTTGGACCGCATATGCGGCCGCATGCTCAAAACTGCATGGAAAAATTGCATGACCATTCTAAACACAGCTGCCGACTGTATAGACATATGCAGCTCATGCGACTGCATTTTAAGACACTGATTCTGATAAATGACGCAAGTACATTATCCGATTAAAATATTCTACAACAAATTAACTACGACTTCCACAGGACAGATGTGCCCAATCATTCAATCTGCACCAGAGGCAGATCCAATAATAAGTAGGCCACTAGATCAGTTGATTCATATTTACACGAGACATGGATTCCCAACGGCTTGATTAGAATCTTGAGTTGTATTATGAAAAATGCATTGATTGTGACATCAACATCCTAATACATATATCATTGTCAATAACTTGTAATACTTATAAATGAAGTTAGAAGATACGTGATACGTCCTGTTTAACACAACGCGCTGAAGTCGCCCTCAAATTGTTACCGTTTGTTTATCCTTTAAGTCATCGCATGTTCTTTTGTGATGTTCTTCACAGAGCGGATTAAAGAAAAATGATGGAAGGAGACGGAAGAGTATCCTCTCGACCATGGGAGGCCGCACTCTTGGCCGCACGGAGGCTTTGACTCGACTGTGCTTCAGTAGAATCATGGCTGGAACTCTAAAAATAGTTGTGCGGCTGCACAAAGTGCCTTAGAGATCGCACAAATGATGTAATGCAATTAAATCAAACTAAAAATAATAATTTGATTCTTGGCATAATTTTAAACTAAATTATACTAAAATACAAGAAAGTTGGTCATAAATTAGAGATTAAATATGTGCTAAAAGTATATATAATTTAGTCTTATCAATTAGAGACTCAAAAAATTGATTTCATTTTTCTATTAGATCAGTCAAATTTTATTTTCCTTTGGACTCTAGACTTTGAGTTGTTATAAATTATGAGCTCACAGGAGAGGGTATTTTTAGGGTGGACAAGAGGCCAAAACTCAGTACCTGGAAACTGATTTTGAATTTCGAAGATAGGCCTATTGCCCTATACAATACATTGGTCCGCCACTGGAAGGAAATGGAAGAAAACTAGAAGACTGTTAAATTTAATCTCTTTACAGTCCAATTTGGAAATAATAACAATAAAAAAAATTGTATAGCGATCCCCTTCTCCCCTCTGCTCTACTATTTTTCTTCGATTTTTCTCTTCTAGAGTAGGTGAAAGATTTTAGTCAAGTTGAAACTGACCGATTCTCTCCTTCTTTCCATTCTCTGTTTTTTAATGATTGAAATATGGAGCATACTCTTAGATTGAGATGGTGCAAAAAAAAAAAAAAAACATAATAAGAGATCGTAGTCGCCGAAAGCGAAATGTGAAAGTCATCTAAGATTTTAGAACTGAGACCAAAGATTACGACTTACGAGTTATGACTTACAGCTGGGCGGCCTTATATTTTAACTTTTAAGTCATCAGTAAACATAAGTCATTAACGGAAATCAACGGTTTACGTTACTTTGAGATTCAAACTAGAATAGTTCATGAACCTATTTCGAACAAACCAGGTCCAGTTTGAATTGGTTTGAATTAATTTCGAACTATTTCAAATCAAACTCGAATTGAATCACGAACTATGAATTTTTTGTGCAGCCCTAACTCATCTAAATATTTTATTTTTTGTATTAAAAAAATAGACAAATACAAATTAATTGAAAATGCTGATATGAAAACTTGAACACTCAATTATTAAATTAAAAATTATTTCATAGCAAATTGGTATTGTAATTTTTAACATTTAATAAAGCTGTTTTTTTTTTTTAAAGATAAATAATGCTGATCTAACAAATATTAAAGGCCATCGTCTCTAAATGCTCCGACTCGCCGCATTATTTGTTGTTTCATGCTTAGCCACAAGAGCTTTGGACTCTTCTTTTACAGTGACACGTGATGGCATATTTTGGATGTGGATAGGAATCGATTGCAGAGCCACGGATGAGAGAATCAACGGTTGAATTGATCGACTAAGAAAGCGTGTCTTACGTGATATTTTGGACCAGCTGGACCCACACACCGACCCACGACCATGACTGCGGAGTGCTATCCTCTGAGTTATCTCATATTTTGCGTGACCGACGTGTCCGGTGCCTACTCGGCGATAGCGCCGGGGCCAGTATTATTAGAGCTTTGACTCGTACAGAACGTATTTCAACGGTTGAGATTTCCCAGAAAATCATGCAAAATATGAGATATCTCAGAGGATACGAATTCATGACTCCGTGCGCTTTAATTGATAATCAAATAAACAATAGAGATTGTGACTGGTCCACTTGGTATTTGTATTTGTCTGTGACTCAATCGGAAACAGCTTTTTCGTTAGTAAATCGAGTTAAAATTAGCTCGTTCGTTACATACTCGAGTCAAAATTAACGAGTTTGAGTTTGATCTAGCTTGGCACGAACTAGTTCGGTTTTAACGAGATATTTAATATATATAATTTAATAGTTTAATCGGATTCGTTAACTTTAGATTATGGATATTATGGTTTATGGATGTTATAGCCAGTATTATGGCAATTGCACTTTGAACTGTGTTTAAGTTGATTGATAATTTTTATAAAATATGTGTGAATTAATTATAAGCAATTAAATTAATTTGTATGAATTTGTTTGATTTGGTATGCATGAATCTATTTTGTGAATATGTTTGTATGAATTTAGAATTTTGATATATTTGTATGTATGAATTTAGCTGTAAACTTAATTTATAGTAGTTGATTTGCTTAATTATAATTGAATTAAGAGTATCCCTCAGTAATTAGTGATATAAATATTATTTTGTTTTAGTCATAATTGATAAAATGTGTTATGAAAATTTAAGATATAATAGGAAAGAAAATATAACAATTTATAAATCTGCCAAGCTAGTAACGAGCTAGTTCGGCTCGCTCGAACAAGCCACGAGTCGATCTTGAGCAATAGTTTTAGCTCGGGACCTAAAATCCAAACTCGCTCGCTCAGCTTGATATACCAACAAGCCAAGTACGAGTGCAGCCTAGCTCGCTCTTTAATAGCTCGTTGCCACCTCTAATTGTGACTATACCGCTATGGTAATAGCGCCCATATTTTTATTTATATTCATTTTTTTAATATATCTTAAACAAATAATCAAGATTTTAATTTTTTTTTAAATGTCCACAATTTCTTGCGGAAATAAAAATTTCAAACTGTAAGAAATTCTTACGGTTTGAATTTTTTTTCGCAACATAAAATCTCGTTGTACTATATCTCCTTGAATTTTGAAAAAAAATTTAATAATTATCGTGTAAATGACATATTGAATAATCATAGATAATTTTTATGATTTTTAAATAATAAATGAAATCATAATTCATTAAAAAAATAAGCAAACACACAATAAATAGTAAATGCATTTTAAAATAATTATATGGACAATTATTGAATCCGGATCCGTCTCATCCCCTTTCCGAACTGTGGTCATACACGTAAAACTGACTTTCCTAGCCAAAG
>CAXKVR010000135.1:0-58846 GCA_964058845.1 Carex sylvatica
CCAGCATACAATGCATAATTAGATTACATATATGCTCAATGTTGACATTAAATCCAACGAGGTTGGTAATAAATCCAATACTAAGTTGTTGCCTATAAATATAGGGTGTTTGTCTTTGAATCGTTATTAACAAACCCTTACCCAAAAGAACAAGGTTCTTGCTCAGTGGCAACTATCATGAACTTCTTTTTTGTGACCTTATTTCTTGCAACTTCACTTTCAGTAACTCCGTTTGCAGTAAATGCCGACTCCTTCACGTACCCACCACTGGAAACAGGCATGTCGTTCAGCTTCTACAAGTTGACCTGCCCGCAATTGGAGCCGATTGTGAGGAACTACCTAAGGAACACCTTCAAAACTGACATCGGCCTTGCTGCTGGCCTTCTCCGCCTCCACTTCCATGATTGCTTTGTGCAGGTACAGAAAATAAGTCGCCAACACTTGCCTAGTTTTTCCCAACAAAAAGTAAAACGAAAACAAGGAAACATAAGAAAGAAAAAATGTGCCAAAACAGTTGTTAGCAACTTTACAATTTTATCTTTTTTATTCGTAATTTATCTCTGCTCCACAATTGTGTTGTTTAAATCAACTTTACTTAATTTCAGATATGTATAACTATTTAATGAACATATCAGTGTTTTGATCTTGAATTAACCCAGTCTAAAAATAGACTAATAGTTTTTCTTGTTCGGATTGATAATTTGATGTGCAGGGATGTGATGCATCGGTCCTACTTGATGGTTCTGCCAGTGGGCCCAGCGAGCAACAGGCGCCACCAAACTTCACCCTGAGATCTTCAGCCTTTAAGGCCATCAATGACATCCGAGCTCTCATCGACAAGGCTTGCGGGGTTGTTGTCTCCTGCGCCGATATAGTCGCTCTAGCAGCTCGTGATTCAGTTGCCTTGGTATCTCTTTCACTAAGAGCATTATATTTCTAAACATGTATTATGACATCAGTATAATTAACTGTAAAGCAAATGGAGAATTAACAAAATAAAAAGCCTAATGATTTATTTCTTAATTATAGTCAGGGGGTCCCAAATACAAGGTCCCACTTGGCAGACGTGATGGCCTAAACTTTGCCAGCCAGCAAGCTACCTTGGACAGCTTACCAGCCCCCACCTCCGACGTAACCAAACTGTTATCGGTTCTGAATAACCTCGGCCTTGACACAAATGATCTGGTTGCACTATCCGGCGGCCACACTATTGGCCTTGCTCACTGTACCTCTTTCACCGGTCGGCTCTACCCATCCCAAGACTCCACCATGAACAACCAGTTTGCTGACCGGCTTAAACTGACCTGCCCAGCAAAGGATACTGTTAACACCACAGTGAACGACATCCGTACACCAAACAAATTTGACAACATGTACTATGTCGATTTGGTGAACCGGGAGGGACTATTCACATCTGACCAGGATATGTACACCGACTCGAGAACCAATGCGATTGTAACCGCCTTTGCTATGAACCCAGAGTTGTTCTTCCAGAAGTTTGTTTACTCAATTGTCAAGATGGGGCAGTTGAGTGTCCTGACGGGCAATGCTGGGGAGATTCGCACAAATTGTTCGGCCAAGAACCCGTCAAGCATTGAGATCCTTCAGCCGGTGATTGATGACAAGAATGACAGTCAGGTCTATACTAATTGAAAGGACCATCTTTCATGCAGGTCCCTTAAGAAAGTTTAATTCCATATAGAGTTTGGGAGTCTTTTAGTTCGAGTGTGCTTGGGAGATCAGCTGATGCTTCCTTCTTTATTAATTAACAGCATTACATCTACTACTTGTACAACATTAGATTGTAATCAAGTGCGCGCTTTTGTGATTAATTATTTTCCATCGCCTCTTTCCATCGCCTCTTAGTGGAAAGCGAGGTCGATCGCTAATGATCGGCTCGACTTCGACTAGCTTATCAACGAAATTAAAACCGAATCAAATAAATCAAATTAAATTTTGATTGATTTGTTCTGTTGAGTCGAAATAAGAAGATTAATAGAAAAATAAACAATTTTGTTAATTTTGTTAATTTTTTTATAATCCCAAAAGAATTATTTATTTCAATACATAATTCATGATTTAGTAATTTTCATACTTAAGGAGATAGAAAATGTTCATAATTTAATTTTTTTATAGGCTCAAAAGGATTATAATCCTCTTTGCGGTCATTTCGGTCTTATCGGTTTTAAAATGTTCAAAATTGAACCATACTAAGCAATTAAATCGGTTTTAAAAAATATGAAACAAACTGATTCCTTTAACTAGAAAAACCGAACTGTTTAATATGAACTCTCTCGATTCGCTTTAAATCCAATTAAACTGGACCCGATGAACACCCCTAACTAGCTCCACATGCAATTTGGTTGCCTTTTTTAATTTATTTTTATTTTTTGTTCTGATCGAAACTATTTTGCACTTCTATGAAGGTTTCAATATCACTAGGTTAATTTGCATTATCGTGTACGTACTACTAAATGTCACAATTTAATTTTTTTATTTATATTTTAAAATCTTAGATTTAAATTAATGTTGAATTTAAACCGTACGTTAACATTATTCATTAGGTACGTACCCTTAGATTTCCAATGCTTATAGATTACTAAGTAGCTTCTGCGTGAACTTAATTAATTAGGATGAGTTTCCACTTTATTGAGGAGCTTCTCCAAATTATATTCACGTTTTCTTAAAGGAAATATGAAATTTTGAAATAGAAATGGGCCTTAATGGGCTTCGTGATAAGAAAAATACTATCTAAAACGTGATGGATCATGGTACAAACCATCATTTTGGAGCTTTATTTTTTTTAAGGTCCAATCATTTTCGATCGAACTTATGCGTTTCAATTTTAAAAATGATTGTAAGTTCTACGTGAGACGATTAATTGCTGCATGTTTCTCTAAAAGTCGTACTTTAAATACTTGCTAAAATTATGAACTATGAAATGATTATCTGCGTACCGGGTAATATTTTTTTTTTTTTAACAAACTAATGTCCACTCTGTTTTATTTTTTAATTTTTTCTAAATGGTAACTTAAAAAAAATTGGCCCTCTTCATTCTTCTTTTGAGACCCATGTAAGGCATCAGAAATTAGAAACACTTTGGATCTTTTTAATATAAATAGAAACAATAATACACTAAAATTAGTGATGCTCGTGAAGAAGATGGTTAAATTAATGAAACAATAATGCACTATCCCACTACCCCTCTGCACTAGATAATTTAAACTACTGTCTATGCATGGCTGCTAAATGCAAGTGGCAACACCATTATGGTTAGGTTAGCCTTTTAACAAATATATATCTAGCATTCAGTTCCTCCCAAATTTCTCCAGTATTACACTTGCACATAATTAATTTAGAACTAGACATATAAATCTAAATCAACGATCCATTAGGCTAAGAAGACTTCATCACAGGGCAAAGGCTCTAACTCAGCTTAAAATAATAAAATTGAAGAGACTGATGGCATGTTCGGCTGCCAGATGGGGACGGGAATGGGTTTTGATTTGGGTCTAATTTGAATGGCTGAAACACAGTGCACGTACGAAAAAAAATTCACTCTGAGGGCCTGTTCAGCGGCCAGGCAGGAACGAGAATAGGCTTGGGTACCGACATTTTTATTTTTACCCAATTAAAAAATTATTTTAATAATAATAACCAAGGTTTAAAAATAATTTTAAAATACCCAAGCCGTGGAATATTAATTCCAAACCGTGGAAAAATTGCACGGTTCCAACTTCTTCTTTTTTACAAAACAGAAATTTGTATTTATTTTTTATTTTTTTATGAAAACATTAGAAATGTTGGATATATTTATTTGATAATAGATGAAATACAATACAATTTGATTTATTAGAAAGACTGTAACAAATAACCCGATTAATATTTTTCAGGTCGGATTTTTCGCGGCTGTAAGAAAAATTAATATATTTCATTATGTGTTATTGTAAAAAAATAAAAATGCATGGATTCTGAGCTATTGATCCCGGTTCAAAAGTCACTTCTAGATAATATAGAAATTATTGTGATCCTTCTAGTACATTTAATTTATAAAAAGTTGTATCTATTTTGAAAATTCTTTTTGAATAACAATCATTAAATAACTTAAAGTTTTTTTTTTTAAATAGATGCAACTTTTTATGAATTAAATGTACTAGAAGGATCACAATAATTTCTATATTACCTAGAAGTGACTTTTGAACCGGGATCAATAGCTCAGAATCTATGCATTTTTATTTTTTTACAATAACACATAATGAAATATATTAATTTTTCTTACAGTCGCGAAAAATCCGGCTTGAAAATTACTAATCGGGTTATTTGTTACAGTCTTTCTAATAAATCAAATTGTATTGTATTCCATCTATTTTCAAAGAAATATATTCAATATTTCTAATATTTCAATACAAAAAAAAAATGTCTCCTAACTACACATGTTAATAATATTGGGAGAGCCCGCTCCCTCAGATAATGTATTTTATTGGATTGTCATGTTAATAGTTGATCCTATACCTATGAAAATAGTTAGGACATACTTTTTGCAAGAGGTCGCCCATGTTATTGTTTGAATGGTGTTGTTTATATTATTTAATTGTAGGGGTCCATGTTAATACTGGACCAGCCACCCATATTATTGTTTCATTGACCCTGATTATATTATTTTATTCTAGGATCCATGTTAATACTGGATCAGCCACCCATGTTATTAATCTAAATTGTTGGGTCAGATTTTTTTGTAAGGGCTATGTCCCATGTTATTGTTTCACCCTATTTATATTATTTTATTCTAGGGTCCATGTTAATACTTAATCAAAAGCACATGTAAATAATTTCAATTTACTTTTGTCAGATTATTATTTCTCATTTTTAACAGTGAATATAACTAAAAACAAGATGTCCACGAATTATAATAGTATATAAAATAACTTTAGTTTTGAAACTTAAGCATTTGGGTTTTAGATAAAATTCTCCCAAATTTTTGAGATACGCAATTAATTCACCAAATTGGAAAAAAAAAATATTACAATGACTATATCATCAAATATATTCACCAAATTTTTTGAGATACGCAATTAACTCCCAAGAGCTTAAGTTATTTTGGCTAAATCCCACCCCCCAGCTGCTCATTGAACAACTCGCTCACCTTCATTTCCCAGTGCTGTATATCAAATAACAAAAGGTATTGAAAATGTACCAGATTTGATCCATAGTATGGACCGATAGTGCTGTATATCAAATAACAAAAGGTATTGAAAATGTACCAGATTTGATCCATAGTATGGACCGATATGTGCTATGCATAGTACAATATTGGTCTGTACTATTCAGTTTTTTGCATCCAGAGTAGAAAGCTACTTTTTTAATGTGTATTTATTTAGCTGAATTTTGGCAACATTGATTAACGGGTTTATACATATTAAACCCGTTAACTGAGATATTTATCCGTGAACTAAACCCAATTAGATAAACCCATCAAGGAGTATGGTCCCCTCACCATCTCTGACACCTGCATGGGATATAACAGTGTTAGATATACTTCAACAGCTTTTTCTTAAAAAGAGAAAAATATATACTAATTTGTCTCCAACTTCACTAAAAAAACACACACACACATTAAACTCAACAAGTTTAGAGGGTATATATTATGGTAATTTTCGTCAAATAGTTAACAGTGTTAATTTAAACTAATAGATATCTGCTTGCATTATAGATTGATTGTCACAAAATCAGAATTTCATAGGATGTTGGTCGATTAAAAAAATAATCAGAAATTAAATGCATCACTTTAACTCATCACAGTACCAAAATTTATAAAATATGCAGATAGTTCCTGATAAATATTATTTTTGTAATAAGGTTGGTATGAAGCCCTGACAATGGTTGAATTGATTCTAAATCATGATATAGTGTCTATAGTTAGCACCTAAAGCATGATATAGTGTCTCAAATTACATTGGGTTGAATTGATTCTAAATCATCGATTTGTAAGATGTATCTAAAACACAAAGGCCTCAACCCTTAATTTCTTCAACAATTCCAGTAAAAGGAGCCTCATAAATTAAAACAATTTTGCAAAAAGGAGTTACATTTAGAGAAACTTCATTTTACAAGATCCTTCTAAATGATGTTAGGTAGTCCTCAGATTTTTGTTACATTTTTTAAGAAATTTATTCGTATGGTTTCTGTTCAATTTTACAACAGCAACCCAGCAGTTCATGATTTTTCTGACAACCTGATTTGTTATTTTCATACCGGACAAGCTACTACATCAAATTTTTTATTCTTTTTATGGAAATGTGTATGAAAACCTGATCTACATGCATGATTTATTGTGAGATTTTTGGATATACAAAAATCTGACTGGTCAAGTGATTTCTAAAGTGCAAATTGAGGTACCAGCTTTCTACCTTTCAGCAAATAACAGAAAAAAGATTTTTAAAAACTGAGATTCAAAAATAGCTAGAAAATAGTAGAAAAATCCTAAAAATGCAAAGTTTAATATCAAAATACTTGGCATAATGTGTTCTATAACACTTCAAACTGGTAGTGAAAAAAAAATTCACTCTGAGAGCATGTTCGGCTGCCAGGCAGAAATGGGAATAGGCTTGGGTTCGGATCCAATTTAAATGGCCGAAACACTATCCGCATGGAAAAAAAAATCACTCTGAGTGAATATTTTTTTTTCTCACGAACACAGTGATAGCTGAACAGACCTTGAATGAATTTTTTTTTTTCACAAACATAGTGACACACGAAACACGTTCGAAATCTATGCACCCAAATAAAAGGCTGACTAGATCTGTGTGCCTTGTTTTTTTGCTCTTTTTGGACCAGAATGAGACACTTAAAAGCAGACATGAAACTAAAAGTTTACTACTTTTTTAGAAGTTTCCAGCACAACTATTCAAAAGTTGCATGTACTGCTTGCCTTTAATTCAATCTGCATGTCTCCCCTGTTGCTTGTAGATCGATCAAGCGTTCGGACAGGAAGAAAATCAACGAAAAGGGTGGAAGCAGGGGTGAAAACGGAGCGGACATAGGTAAAGCCATATTTATATTTTTTTTTTCCTTTTTTGGATACAAATATGGAGCGAATATCAGATGAATTTGAATACGGATATAGATCGGATCAAATATTTATTAAAATAATATAAACAATATTAAAAAATACGAAAGTTCATAACATTTATCTAATTATAATGATAAATAACATAATTTTTTTATAATATATATTAAAATATTTATTATATATCTACTATTCGAATACAGTTAATTAAAACGTAAAACTATATTATTAGTATCCTTATTCACACGAATACTTAAATATCATATATCTACATCTACTTTTTCGAATACGAATTGAATAAGGATCGGATATTATATATCCATACCGTTTTCACCCCTAGGAACAACGCAAAAATAAAAATAAAACTTGAAAAAAAAAATTATTGAAAGCCATGCATTACGCAAAATTCTAACACATACAGATAGACCTATATCAATCTAATACAGAGATTAGGTCTACACGTCTTTTCTGAGACATGCAAACCAGACACTTTTGTTTTTTTAGGAAAACATGCAAACTAGACACAGATCTAGCTTAAACTATTGGTTTCAAACTTTTGGACAAGTTCTATCGCCTTTGAAATTTTTTTTTAACTGCTAACTATTAAAAAAATCGGTTCATATAAGTTTTTTTTAAACCACCATTAAAAAAACAAAATAACAAAATGGGTTGATTGCAGATTATTTTTATGAAAAACTATCAATACCGATGGAATATCAAAATTCAAATTCGGCACAACCCTTTGCCACATATTATACAAACAGCTACACAAAAACTACACCAATACAATCCTGTACCGAATTTGAATTTTGGAAAGGGGTGTTTTCCTTAATTTGTGCTTCTCTTTTTATTCGATGAAAGAATATTTATATATTATTAATATAATATTTTACGTTGAAGTCAGAAATCAATCGAATTATCGAAGTATAAATCGAAGTATAGTGGACAGAATTTCATATTCGGTATATGAGCCTATGATTTTCTACGGCTCAGTCTGACGAAGATGGACGGAGTTGGGTAACAAACGGTGTACCGAATTTGAATTTTCGGTACACCTTGGATGTATCGAAAACCAAGTTCGATATTGATAGTTTTTTTAAAAACACAAACATTCAATTAGTCTGTCTTGTTTTTTTTTTTCTTTTTCTAATAATGGTTTATAAAAATAATTCTTTATTTCATTCTACTTTTATTTACAAAAGAAATCAGTTACGCAATTCAAGCAAACAAGGTCCCACTTGTTGATGCTTCTAATTAATTTTCGGAAATGCGTAGCATAATGTATGCTACTTTTTTAGTCACGTCTTTTGCAACTCATGTTACATGGATAGGAGTCCGGATATCTAATTAGATATAATACGGATATGATGATACGAATAAGATGATATGTGTATTGATATGGTGATATGATACGTATGAGATACGGTATGGACCATATAAAAAATATAGGCGTAATATAATATGCAACAAATTAACAATAAGTGGTGGGTTTTGGAAACAAGTAAGATGAGGAGACTTCAAATGTCTCATGTTTTTCATGTCTCATCATGTCTCATATTTTATATTTTTATTTTTGAAGTCCGAACTATTATCCGAATGGTTCAACATGATATCAATATTAAAATATGTTTGGAGACCAAATTTTATAATTTATTGAAACTTTTTACTATTTTTTTGGATAGGTACAACATCACTGTTTCTAGACCAATAAAAAATAATTATTTTGCACATGTCTAAAAAATAAAAAATAATTTTTAAATATTATAAAATTTGATCTCCAAACATATTTTAATATCAATATTATGTTGACAGTTTATCGGTTCGAATTGATAGTTTAAAATTTGTAAATGAAAATATATGATGTAAACCATGATGATGTATTAAAAAACATAATTAAGTTATTTCAACCGTCCTTAATAGGGCTGACAAAAAAATTCATAGTTCGTGATTCGATTCGGATTTGATTCGAATTTAATTCGATTCGAAATGAGTTCGAATTGAAACAAACCAAACCAGGTTCGGTTTGAAATTAATTCAAACCAAACTCAAACCTAGTCTGGTTCGATCGAAATGGGTTCGCGAACTTTTATGATTCGAATCTCATAATTTATCTTGGCCGTTCATTTATCTGATGAAATTAAAATTCAAGATAGAGAGTCATAATTTATCTTAGCCGACGCTCCATTGCTTTCAAATCTCAATAACCTAGTTCTCTCTCCATCTCTCCCTAACTCACTCTCCCTCTCGCTCTAAAACCTAGCCGACTAGCTGTCTCTCCTCTCTCTTCGACCGTCTCTCCTCCGCCTTCTCTACCTTTCAGATTTTCACTTCATTAGATGGTCCGATCAAGAGTTTGATCGAGTGAGCACTCGAGGTACGATTACTTGTTTTACTACATATTTCAGTTCTTGTACTTAATCATCTTTTTACGATTATTTGTTGTGATGTATTTTTTTATGAACAATTCTTCAACTTAAAAATAATAATTTCATACTGGTAAAAGGAAGCCGTGTGAATTTTGTCACGCGATAAAAAATTAATATATAAACTACCGGTATAACTAGAGCTGCTAAAAAATAATTTAGTTCGTGATTCGATTCGAGTTCGATTCGAGTTCGATTCGAAAAATGTATAGTTTGCAATTAATTCGATTCGAAATGGATTCAATTTGAAACGAATCAAAACAGATTCGATTTGAATCTTATTCAAACCAAACTCAAACCTAGAATAAGTTCAATTCGGTTTAATTCGTTAGCCACCCCTAGTCCTCAAACAAAATTTCAAATTTTAGTACCAAAGGTGACGTCACCCACCAGCGGCCCACTCGGTTGGCTCAGACAATGACTGTGATCACTGAAACTTGAACAAATATGAATAATTGAAAACAAACAAAAAGACTTAAATAAATATATAACACATCTTTTAAGTTTGGCAACGATATTGTATCGATGCATTATATTTTTAGTGTTTATTAATTTGCAAGTTTGATTTTTTTTTCATTTGTTTGTTATATTATTTGCAAAAATTCTTATACAAATTACATTATACTTTCATATATGAGTAATCTTATCACTATTAAAATTTTACGAACAATATTAACTCATTAGTTTAAGCATTTTTGGAACACCTTCAAGTAATTGATCTCCAAAAAACTATATATTTTAGTATTATTTCTTAATTGGTCAAACAACTCGGAACAAAGATGCCTGTATAGTCACACATACAAATGAACCAGTTGCTACTTCCTAGCTAGCTGCCTATAAATAGGGTGTTTATCTTTGAATCGTTAAATAACAAACTCTTAATTACCCAAAATAATAAGGGTACGGTATTGCTCAATGGCAACTAACGTTAATTTCTTCTTTGTGACCTTATTTCTTGCAACTTCACTTTCAGGAATTCCGTTTGCAGTAAATGCCGACTCCTTCCCGTATCCACCAGTGGAAACAGGTCTGTCGTTCAACTTCTACAAATCGACTTGCCCGCAATTGGAGTTGATCGTTAGGAACTACCTATGGAATGCTTTCCGAACTGACATTGGCCTTGCTGCTGGCCTTCTCCGCCTCCACTTCCATGATTGCTTTGTGAAGGTACGAAAAATAAGTTGCACGCCCTTGTCTAATTTTTTCAAACCAAGAAAACAAGGAATTAAAAGATATAAGAGAGAGAGAGAATGTACAGACATTATGTTTTAACTACTTTACATTTTTTTTCTTGTTTGGATTGATGATTTGCTGTGCAGGGATGTGATGCATCAGTCCTGCTTGATGGTTCTGCTAGTGGGCCCAGCGAGAAGCAGGCGCCACCCAACCTGACGCTGAGACCTGCAGCCTTTAAGGCCATCAATGACATCCGAGCTCTCATCGACAAGGTTTGCGGGGTTGTTGTCTCCTGCGCTGATGTAGTTGCTCTTGCAGCTCGTGATTCAGTTGCCTTGGTATATCTCCCTCTCTACGTATAGTTTCATATTTTATAACAGCAGTATATATTAACTATATAAAGTATACAGCGAATTAACCAAATTAAAGCGTAATGAATTATTTCTTAATTATAGTCCGGGGGTCCCATGTACGAGGTCCCACTTGGCAGACGTGACGGCCTAAACTTTGCCAGCCAGCCAGCCACCTTGGACAGTTTACCGCCCCCCACCTCCGACGTGACCAAACTGTTATCGGTTCTGAATAAGCTCGGCCTTGACACAAATGACCTGGTCGCACTATCCGGTGGCCACACCATTGGCCTTGCTCACTGCACCTCTTTCACCGATCGGCTCTACCCGTCCCAAGACTCCACTATGAACAAGTGTTTTGCTGACTATCTTAAACTGACCTGCCCGAAAAAGGACACCGTGAACACCACAGTGAATGACATCCGTACACCAAACATGTTTGACAATATGTACTACGTCGATTTGGTGAACCGGGAGGGACTATTCACATCCGACCAGGATTTGTACACCGACACGAGAACCAAGGCGATTGTGACTGCCTTTGCCATGAACCCTGAGTTGTTCTTCCAAAAGTTTGTCTACTCAATCATGAAGATGGGGCAGTTGAGTGTCCTGACGGGCAACGCCGGGGAGATTCGCAAAAACTGTTCGGCCAAGAATCCGCCAGGCATTGATATCCTTGAGCTGGTGACTGATGACAAGGATAACAGTCAGGTCTATACTAATTGAAAGGACCTTCGTTCATACAGGTCCTTTTAAGAAGTTCAAATTTCCATGCATGCATATAGAGTTTGGAAGTCTTTTAGTTCGGGTGTGCAGTGTGCTTGGAAGATCAGCTGATGCTTCCTTTTTTTCTTAATTAACTGCATTACGTCTACATCGATCCTACTTGTACAACATTTGGTTGTGATCAAGTGCATGCGTGCGTTTGTGATTATTTTCCATCGCCTCTTTTGTAGTAAAAATATGTCTGTTTGCAAAAAATAAATAAAAGAGAGAGAGTAAAGTATACGTGGAAAAAGAGGTCCCCGCTAGGATGTAAATCTAAATCTGCTGCTATCTCGTGCATGAACAGTAGTCCTCTGTTATCCTTGCTTTGTCTCAAATTCAGTCATCGAATTGTTTAAAGATATGCATGCATAGAAAATTAAAAAAAAAAATGTTGCTTTGAGATTCATTCTAAAAAAAAATTAAACGACATGATTTGAAAAAAACAAAAATAACATAGTTAATTACTCTTCACGAAGAAATGATAGCATTGGATTTGGTTCCCCATCGCTAATTAATGACCCACTCGACTAGCTTGATCAATTACTTTGTAATGAAAAAAACTAGGACAAATCCAACTATATATGTTTGGCCTTTTGGGTACATACAGTTTGTATTGGTAACTATAATTTTTTCTTAAAAGAACTAACTAAGTTTAAAGATTTCTATATTGCATCTACGGTCACACTAAACATTAATCAGGTAGTATGGAGATGGCAGGCGAGTGGCTAGTTCTCAACTTCATCAGCCTATAAAATGCTCAGTCGGAAAGGTGTCAGCTGCAGACATCAGAAAAAACTATGAAAAATTAAGCAATGCCAAAGGTGAGGTTCTTTATATGGGTGTTGTTGCAAAACAAACTTCTCACAAGAGCAGTCCTAGAAAGACGAGGGTGTCAAACTCCGGTGAGATGTGTTTTGTGTGGGACTGATTCGAGAGAAACGGATATACACCTTTTCTGGTTGTGCAACTTTACGGCGGGGTTTTGGCTAGCTCTAATATCTAGATTAGGGGGTCAAATACCAACATATCCGGTAAACTCGCACATTCGAACATGGAAGAACAATATGTTGATTAGAGACCAAACAGGAATTCGTATGTGGGAGAGATTGCTTGGGCGGGCAGACTTATGGTCCATTTGGAGAGAAAGGAACAATAGGATCTTCAATGAAAAAGTAAAGACGGTTCTAATGCTTACTAACGAGGTGATGATGGATATGCGACAGTGGATTAGGAACTGTTGAGAGATAGTTATTTTTAAAGCATTAAAGAATAGAATTAATGAACGGTATAATTAGTGTAAATATTAGTTATCCAACTATGTCCGTTGGGCACTTGTAAATAATTTTCTATCAATCAAAATGTAAGATAGTAAGTTGCCACCTTATTCTAAAAAAAACTATAATTTTTTTTTTTTTTTTTTTTTTGCAATATTGCCTTGTCGGCTAAAGTGAGAGCCACGTTAATTTGACATATTTGTTTTTTTTTATATATATATTATACCTTTTAATTTTTTTATTAGTGTTTTTTTTCCGGATTTATATAAATTAGTACAACAAACAGCGATTTCTTTGTTAAAAAAAAAGTTATGTCATTATCCACGCTCCACGTGAAAATTGACGTGCTCAATTAATCCACATTCCATGCACAACGGTCTTGTCAACATATAAAGATGTTTTAAAACTTAATCAAATGTTTATACTATTGTATAAGCGTTTATATTTATGACATATATTTATATATAATAATAAAAATCAATAATAACGAGCTCTTCTATTAAAAAAAAGTTAAGTTGGTGGTCATATAGTTTTAAACCAGGTGTTTATATATACTATTATTACAACATGTTGTTTCGTACTATTACAATAGATATTTATACTGCTGAAAGTGAATAATAAGAAATATTTTTGTTTAAAGTTTAGGTATATAGGAATTTATACTTTGAATAATAAGGTACTTATGTGATTACAATAATTGTTCATGATGCAATATTCACAACAAGATTTTATAGTAAAAGTGAACAATTAGGAAGTTGTTTTGTTAAACTGATGTTTATACTTTTTAACTAATTATTTATTATTAAAATATATATTTATACTAATTCATTAATATATCACATAAATCCATATCATAACTTAAATCTCTTACACATTACGTACTTATCTACAATAATCTCTTAAAAACTACGTACGTATAGAAATAAATTATATAACTTCAGAGATTTGGTTAAAAAGAAGAAAATGGGAAGACATAAAATTAAGAAATATGTGAATATGTGTTAAAAGAACTAATTAACTTAGTGCAATTGGTATGAGTTCTCTTCTCACTTTCAAGAAGATGCACATTCAATTTTGAAAAATAACTTCTAAAAAATACTGAAAAGTACTAGAAACCTTAAATAAAAAAAATAATGTGTTAAAACGAAAAAGGCAGAAGCTGACAAATTAATAAATGCACTCGTTAAAAGCAAAACTAGAAGCGGTTAGTAAAAAAAAAACATATACAGAATAAGAAAAAAAAAATTAGATTAAATTAGTCTTTAGTCTAGTGACAAATTTAATATTTTATGTGTATGAAATTATAGGTTCGAAATTTTAAAAAAATAATTATTTATAAATATTAAATAATTAAGCAGCTTAACCCCTCCAACACTTAATATAAAAAAAAACACATGAGAAATGAATTTATAAAGTTCAAATAGTTGATTTAAATTGTTTAACATGATTTTCATATAAAAATATGTAAGTGTAGTCGTCAAAAGAATCGTCTGAAATCGCCTTTCTCTTTGCTGTGAAGTTGGAATGAGTTTTGAGAAGGAAGAGATAAAAATGGGATATTTATAGTGCAAAAAAAAAAAAACTGACCGCCCTATGAGAGGCGGTTTCGTGCTGCGAGCTGACCGCCCCAATTTGAGGCGGTTTGAAGGCATTTAAAAAAAAAATCGAGGACATATTTTATAGTTTTATTATTATTTAAGGTATTTATAAAAAAATCGGCGTAATTTGCATTTCGTTCGATAGCGTTGCTCGAAGTTGAATATCATAAATTTTGGAAAAGAATTAGCTGACAATTGGAAGAACAAATAAATATCATGTTCTTGATCACACAGGTCTGTTCTTATTATACTTCTTCATGGACCGCTACCCTATTGGCCCACTAGACTTGAACCTTTTTTAATATAGGATAATTAATGGAGGCCTAATAAAGCTGTGATATTTATTAATATCCAATTTTTAATATAAATATTCACTTATATCTAAGTTTTTGAAAAAAAATTTAAAACTACTCAAACCACTATATAATATAGCAAATCGGATTTTTTTTCAAAAAAAACCCGCTATTATACAGCAGATTGAGAATTATTTTTTAACTAATTAGAAGTTTTAGATATATATTATTTTATTTTATGGTTATTTTTTATTGAATGCCCTAGAAGTTTAATCGCCGATAGTCCTAAATAATTTTTTATTACAAAGAGGGTCCAATTACATATATTTTATTTTATTTTATGTTGTGGCTATTTTTTACTGAAGACCCTGGAAGTTTAATTGCTGATAGCCCTAAATTATTTTTTATTATAAAGAAGTTGAATTACATATATTTTATTTTAATCGCGTAATTTAGCATAATTAGCGTAATTTAAAGTAATTAGAGTAATTTAGAGTAATTTAACATAATTAGCGTAATTAGCGTATTTTAGTGTAATTCAACATAGTTAGCGTATTTTAGCGTAATTCAACGTATTTTAGTATATTTAGCGTAATTTAGTATAATTAGCTTAATTTAGCACAGTTAAGTGTAATTAGCGTAATTTAGCGTAGTTAGCGTATTTTCCGACATTTTTAAAAATACCCAAAAAAAAAACAAATTATTAAAAATAACAGGGTTGAAGCTGGAATTTTAAAAATGCCCTAACCGCCCCATTTTTCGGCGGTCCGAGATTTTTTGATTTTTTTTTTTCGGACTGCCCAGAAATTTGGCGGTCAGAGATTTTTTTTTTTTTAATTTTTTGAAAATTTTTTTTTTTTTGCAAATCTGGTTAACTTAGCAAAACACCTTCAAAAATCGTGAAAATTGATCGACATGCAGTCTTGACATCGTCGAAAAGAAATGTGAAGTTTCATACAAAATCTCCGAACAGGTATTGAGATATCGGCTCTCAAAAATTGCCCGAACTGCTGAATAATTCATTATGAGCCCAACTTTGCACATCTGGTTAACATAGCAAAACGCCTTCAAAAATCGTGAAAATTGACCGACATGCAGTCTTGACACCGTCAAAAATGACTGTGAAGTTTCATACAAAATCTCCAAACAGATATTGAGATATCGGCTCTCAAAAATTGCCCGAACTGCTGAATAATTCATTCTAAGCCCAACTTTGCACATCTGGTTAACATAGCAAAACACCTTCAAAAATCGTGAAAATTGATCGACATGCAGTCTTGACATCATAGAATAGGAATGTGAAGTTTCATATAAAATCTCCGAACAAGTCATGAGATATCGGCTCTCAATAATCTCCAACTGGAATGTGAAGTTTCAGCAGTTCGGACAATTTTTTAGAGCCGATATCTCAAAGCCTGTTTCAGAGATTTTGTATGAAACTTCACATTTCTTTTCGACGATATCAAGACTGTATGTCGGTCAATTTTCATGATTTTTGAAGGTGTTTTACTATGTTAACCAGATGTGCAAAGTTGGGCTCAGAATGAATTATTCAGCAGTTCGGGCAATTTTTGAGAGCCGATATCTCAATATCTGTTTGGAGATTTTGTATGAAACTTCACAGTCATTTTTGACGGTGTCAAGACTGCATGTCGGTCAATTTTCACGATTTTTGAAGGTGTTTTGCTATGTTAACCAGATGTGCAAAGTTGGGCTCAGAATGAATTATTCAGCAGTTCGGACAATTTTTGAGAGCCGATATCTCAATATCTGTTTGGAGATTTTGTATGAAACTTCACAGTCATTTTTGACGGTGTCAAGACTGCATGTCGGTCAATTTTCACAATTTTTGAAGGTGTTTTGCTATGTTAATCAGATGTGCAAAGTTGGGCTCAGAATGAATTATTCAGCAGTTCGGGCAATTTTTGAGAGCCGATATCTCAATACCTGTTCGGAGATTTTGTATGAAACTTCACATTTCTTTTCGACGATATCAAGACTGCATGTCGATCAATTTTCACGATTTTTGAAGGTGTTTTGCTAAGTTAACCAGATTTGCAAAAAAAAAAAAAAAAAAAAATCTCTGACCGCCAAATTTCTGGGCGGTCCGGAAAAAAAAAAAAAAAAAATCTCGGACCACCGAAAAATGGGGCGGTTAGGGTATTTTTAAAATTCCAGCTCCAACCCTATTATTTTTAATAATTTGTTTTTTTTTTGGGTATTTTTAAAAATGTCGGGTGTATTTTAGTGTAATTTCATAGTTAGCGTATTTTAGCCTAATTCAACGTATTTTAGTATATTTAGCGTAATTTAATATAATTAGCATAATTTAGTATAATTAGCGTAATTTAGTACAATTAGCGTAATTTAGCTCAGTAAAGCATAATTTAGCGTAATTTAGCATAATTAGAGTAATTATGCTAATGAAGCGATTAAAATAAAATATATGTAATTGGACTTCTTTGTAATAAAAAATAATTTAGTGCTATCAGCGATTAAACTTTCAGGGTCTTCAGTGAAAAATAATAACAAAATAGTATAAAATATATGTAACTGGACTTCTTTGTAATAAAAATTAATTTAGGGCTATCGGCGATTAAACTTTCAGAGTCTTCGGTGAAAAATAAACATAAAATAAAATAATATATATCTAAAACTTCTAATGGATTAAAAAAAAAATATACCAATCCGCTGTATAATATAGCGGATCGAAATTTTAAATATTTCGATCTGCTGTATTATATAGCTGTTTGGGTAGTTTAAAAAAAATCCAAAAAACTGGGATACAAGTGGATATTTATATTAAAAAATTAGATATTAATAAAAATCACGGCTAATAGAGACATATATGTATGATAATGGCCTTATACATCTACTCTAATTTAACATTCTTACAAAATAGTTCTCTGATGGCTGATGCTGTGACGCAGCAAACGTAACCAATTCTTACTGGTGAAATTTCTTCAATTCACACTTGAATATGATGCTAACTAGTGAATTCTACATAAATACAAACCTTGTGCATAGCTTTCTTTGTATGAACGCGCGAGTACACTAAACGTACGGACAAAAGCTAGGTTAATTTGAGATTGTAAATTTGTCATCGTTTGAAAAGAATAGTCTTACTTGTGACTTGAACAAGTCCAACATGCATGACCAGCCAAATGGAATCTGTATCCTAAACAATATATATCTGAAATTTTGGAATAAATGTTCTGATCGTCTGATCAGAATCAAGATAAATATATCACGCACAGCTTATAATTAATGAGAACCAGTCTTTGATTTAGGAGTAAAGACAATGTCCTCCATATAAAAGGTTTCACGTTCAAAATTCGAATGGTAGAATTCCTTGTAGATATTAAATATATATATAGTTGGATGGGTTAACCTCCCACCTTTACTTAAACAAAAAAAAAAAAACTTGAAATTCATGAAGCCCCTTTAATCATTTCTTTAAAATTTGAGTTACTGCACACAATACAAATTAAAAAAAAAATTGACTGAATGATGGTAGCAGTTAACTTAAATACCCTTATTTATTGCTGTTCTGGTTTCCTTCACCTTCAGTTCCAGTGCTCAGAATGCAATCTCAAGTGAAGAAAATGCTTCAGGAGATATTACTCAAAGCTTAGGGGTATGCATTCCTGGCACAAAGCGATGCAACAGCCGTCATCCTAATACAGGTATTCACTTCCTGACTGAAGAAGCTGGTACAGAAGAAGATACCTCCAAATTCGAACCCTCGACCTTATGTGATCCCAATACAAAGCTGTGTAAGGGCTCATATACTGGTAAATCTGATATTGCCAACTCTCTGGTAGAAGCATCTGGAGAACAAGATGCGTCCAAATCAGAACCATTGATAATATGTGATCCTGCTACGGAACTATGTGAAGGCCCAAGTACCAGGAGAGTGTGTAATCCCATTACTCACAGATGCACAGACCAGAAACCCGATCCCATTATTCATGGAGAAGAAGAGATAATTAGTCCATTAGTGTGTGATCCTCGCAAAGGGACATGCCAGGACCCACACTATGGTTTCAACATTTCTCAACCAAGACACGAAGCTGCTTAGTTAAACTTTATTATTTCCAGTTGGCTTTATTTCTATTTCAAGTTAAACTTGGCTCTCTTAGAATTATTGTATGTCTTATTCTTCTGAGAAAGTCTTAGAAAATTAATGTATGTGAAAACTCTAACAGAGCCAATTAAATTGAAAGACCGAGTAGGTTTAAGCATCATATACATCTATAAAGTTATTTAATTTAGTCCAAGTATTGAAGAAATAATTTCATTTGTTTAACATATATTATTGTATGCAGAATAGATATAGCTCTCGAGCATATACAATACCCAACTTCGTTAGCATTTAAATAAATAGACATTTTTTTTAAGAGTGAGATGATGAGGATTAAAGCACTCGCTAAATCTCTTCAATTGTTTGAACCTTTAAGTACTTAGAATTATCCCTCATTATTGGAGAATCCACATTCTATATATATGAGTTTTACATTTTAATGTATAATTATCAAAACAACTTGAAAATTTTCCCAAAAGATTTCCAGTCAGATTTAAATTTCGAATCTACTTAATAAATATCAGTTTGAAAAAAAGCTAACATATTGATTTCCTCTCCTCTGGTCTCCCACTTGACCTAACTGGGCCGTAAGACAACATAGAGCCCATACTTACCACCCAGCTTAGCATTGTGCGAAGTTCAAAGGTGTTTTAATTTGATCCAAACCAAAATGTCCTCGTTTGGAGGCCCAAATTTTGAAGGCCTGCGGTAACTTCTTTTAAACATTAAAGATCCGTACATAATTTGATTACCAGAAAGATGATTACAAAACATATAAATAATAACTCCTCAACCAGATCAAAATGCATATAACTGTTATTTGTGTACCTGTTATTAAAATAACAGGTTTACAAATATTTAATAGGTACAACTTCTGTAAAATAATTTTTGTGTTTAACAAAGTTTGGGGACAAACAAAAAGTTAAAAGCGTGTTTAATGGTAAACAATACTATTAGTTGAGTAATGATTTATGCCAACATAAAAAGTTGAATATTTATATAAGAGTTATATTGTACCTTGGGTATAGTAAACACATATATTTCTAAAATAAGGAAAAAAAATCATAACACATGAACAATATGATAAAGATAAATAAGGAAATATAGACAAAATCATAACATGCGTAGAAAAATTGGAGACTTGATTTCCTTTTTATGTACTAGGACTATTTTCGGTATTTGTCATGAAAATAAACTTTTGTATAGAATATTGAATTTAATTTTTAAATTAACCACAATAAAATCAGAAAAATTACAATATCAAAGAATATATAAAAATTTCAATAGATAATCATGTAATAAAAAATGTTAATCTCATACACTTAGATTTACGTACCACACACATTGATAAATATTTATTACAAAAAAAAAATTAATGTGTATAATAATAATAATAATGATTAATTCCATGATAATTTTTTTTAATAACTTAACATGCATGCTTTAAAGGTAAGGTCAAGGTCATGATAATTGTAAAAAGGGTTCGAGAACATGTAAAAACTCGAATCATAATTATTAAAGAGGTCAATACGGATTTGATGGGTTCAATCCATTCAGATCAGATGTGAAATTGACCTACCTACCTATATATACCTGTTAATACTTGTTGAAAAAGTTGGTTAACCTCAGACGATCGATTATCTTTTGAGAAATTTGTCATGGTGTGAACAGATCAATAATATTCTAACACATGCATTGAATTGAACAAGTCTACTATGCATGCCAAAACAAATGTAGGTACCATCAGATGTACCCGGATTTCCAATATGTTATTTTCAATCTCCACAAGTGGATTAGACTCGCACCTATATAAGAGCAGGCATAATAACTGGACAGAGCACAGAAAAGAAGAATTACCTTCTGATTTAACTACTTGCGCCAGCCCTCCAACCAAATCCATTTCTCATTTACCCAAAAAAAAAAAGTAGAAAAGAAATTTTTTGAAAATTTCAGATGGATCATCCTTTAAGAAGATTAATAGTTATTGCTTTTCTGGTCTCAATAACCTTTAGTTCTTGTGCTCAGAATGAAACTGTAAGTGAAGATGATGCTGAAAGAATAATATGCCTTCCTGGAACCACACAGTGCAACAACCCACATCCAGGTAATAACCCCAAGCTGAATGAAGAAACTATTGCCGACTCTCCGGTGCAAGCATCTGCCGAAGATGATGATCACGAAAATGCATGCATTCCTGGCACAACACAGTGCAACAATCCACATCCAGGTGATAACCCCAAGTTGAATGAAGAAGCTACTACCGACTCTCTGGGGCAAGCATCTGGAGAAGAAGATGATCACACAAAAATATGCATTCCTGGCACAACACACTGCGAGAATCCACAACCAGGTAACCCCAAGCTGAATGAAGAAACTGTTGCCGACTCTCCGGTGGAAGACGCTTATCCCGAAAATGATTGCATTCCTGGCACAACACACTGCAACAACCCACATCCAGGTGATAACCCCAAGCTGAATGAAGAAGCTACTGCCGACTCTCCGGGGCAAGCATCTGGAGAAGAAGATGCATCTAAATCTGAGCCCTCGATCATATGTGATCCCATCACGAAACTATGCGAAGGCCCAAGTACCAGGATTGTGTGTAATCCCATTACTCACATATGTACGCAACCGAAACCCAATTCCTTCGTTTCGGAATCTGATATAGAAGAGCAAACAAAAGATGATTCAGTTATTCATGAAGAAAAAGAGAAAATTAGTCCGTTGGTATGTGATCCCCATACTGGGAATTGCCAGGACCCACACCATTCTTTCGGCGTTGCTCAACCAAGGGACGAAGTTGCTTAATTGGACTTTATTATTTCAAGTTGACTTTAACTACTTCAATTCAAAGTTCACTTTGTACTCTTAGAATGTATGCTCTAATTAGTATTAGCGTACCTACATTCCTTTTCTAGAATTTACTTTATTCTTCTTCAAGTTATGTGGAATACTTCAAGTTATGTGGAATAAAAGGTGGTATATCAGCCCTCAACTTTTATATTACTCTCTGTGTGCCAAATTGCAAACTTCTTATCTCCATTGTTCCTTACTTAATGAGATTTCCAAATTGAAGTTAATTAAAAATAAAACGTAAAAGTAGTATTTATAGTCTTGAAAATTTATTTCTAACTTGCGTGCCTAAAGCGTTGTGCAGTTCATATACTGACCAAAATATGGCTTTTTCCACCTCGGTCACTACTAGAATCTGGATTTTTTGCATGGATAAAAACATTTGTTGCATGAATAAGTAGTGTCGTTGCAACAAATATTGACATTTCTGACACAGTTAAACTACCCATGCGACAAGTTTGATGATTATCCATACAACTGCCTCTTATTTATCCATGCAATAAATATTTGATGACCCGTGATCCGCCAGCAAGGGCAGAAAGTATATTCTAATGAATGTCCATGCAACAACTCATCTCATATCCATGCAACAAGTCTTCCAAATTTAGACTAAACAATTGCATGGGTAACCCTTGCAACAAATATTTGAGAACTATTTGTTGCATGGGCTTATCGTTACAACAAGTCTCCAGAATCTAGATAATATTTGTTGCATGGGTAACCCATGCAACAAATTTTGACAATTTTTTAGAACTATTTGTTGCATGGGTTATCCATACAACAAGTATTGACAATGTTTTAGAACTATTTGTTGTATGAGACTACCCATGCAACAAGTATTGAATTTCTGGACAGCGTCTTTTTCAGTATATATTTGATATTTTCCTTCAACTTGAATAAATTCTTATAAATCATAGCAATAAATATTACAGCAGTATATTAATTTTTTCACATCCTACTTAAAAAATAAATAAGATACATAAATAATTCAAAAACTTAAATTGTAGAATCTTAAAATTTTAGTCTTAAAAATAAACCTTACAAAGTAATAATAAAGATACAAAAACCTTCACCAAATTTCCATGCAACACACTACACAAAATATTACCAATTAAAAACCATCCTATCTTATGCAACTGCTATAAGCTTTGACCTAGGAATTGAGTGTTGGCTAAATAACACAATAATAATATCATATTATCCAAGTATCATATTTACAAAATCAAAATATCTCATTATTCAACGTACAATTTCATATATCTATGATCAGAAAAAATTCACCTACAATTTTTCTCAAAACAAGAAAAGTGTCAAAGCCATTAAAAAAAACTCAACCCAAACTAATATATCCCCACTGGTTCTAACTAATATAGTGAATAGGGGGGATTTCATTGTGAATATGTCTAATAATCATGAATACCAATTACATTTTCTTTTGCTATATTAAAATTTTTCAAGATGGGATTTCATTGTAGGAGTAAGGCTAGTGATTGGTACTAAGCCGGTACCAGCACATCAGTTTTACAACTGACCATATGTCAGCATTACACAACATATATACCAGTAGCATTCTTTTACTAATATAAACTCTTTCTAATAGCTAACCATGCAAAATAAAACCTGAGTTACAACCCAACAAAACAAGTCTGACAACAACTATTACACTTTTGCAAATAAGTCCACATAACTAAGAAAATATCAAAAACTTGAAATCAACAGCTAACAAATAAGCAACCTGCCAATTTCCAAATGGTTCAAATAGCCGAATTCAAACTGTTAGACGTAATCTCTATATCAACAACATGTGCATGGTCATGCTCAAATGTAACCTGCTCTGCTGGCTTGAACTGCTCAGCCTGCATAAATTATTAGAAAACACCAATTTAAAGTAAAGGCATAAAAAAATAACATAAAAAGAAAAGGCATTTAAAAAGAAAAGGGCATTTATTTCCTGGAGTGATTCAATGTCACAGTTATTAGGTAGACTAAACTCGATAATCAAAACTATGGGTTAGGCAAAAGAAGCAAAGGAAACCAAGTACTTAAATTTTTCTAACATCAACCTCTTTAACAATAGATTTGATTTCACTTTCAAACCCTTTCCTAATAAGTAACTATGCAAAATAATTTCTGAGTTATATGTTATAACCAAGTGTGCTCTAGAAAGGGTTAGTGGAGGGAAAAGGGTTTATATTGTAATTGATAATTTGGTTTACTTCCACCTCTAACATTTCACAAGTCATGTACCCCTTTGACATTTCACATAAGGACTGTACCAGTACACTGAGAGAGAAGTAAATCCAATATCCACTTGATGATTGTACTCTTCAGCATTTAGAATTTGTTACATGTCTTTCTTGCTTTTTGAGAAAAAAAAAACAATTATAAATACAAAATTATTAAGGAAAGTATGTACCAGAACAAGCATAATCAAGTAAATAGAAAACAAATAATAAATCAAAATACAACTTAAATCATACAAGTCAAAAAGCTAACTGCAGAAGTGTATATTTGGATTTCATCATAAATTTTATTTACATATGACTATTTTACCCTTATTTACATATGACTATAATACAAAAACATGAGACGCACCATCATAGGAACGAAAAAAGTTGTCTTGCAAAAAAAAATAGCAAAGTCTAATGCTTATTTGAGATACACTATGCACAGAGGAATGTTATTTTGAATCAGCACAAGACCATACTGGTACAGAGGTACCATTGATAGTAAAATATAACAAAAGTACTGTAATTCAATATTATAACAAAGCCAATAGGAAAAATAGATTGTTGAATATTACTATACATTATTTTATTTTTTTTAAATATCACTATACATTATATAAAAAGAAATATCACTATACTGAGAATGAAAGCACGAAATTATCAACAAATACAAATAACTTCAATCTCAAAAAAATATATTAAGAACTAGAGAAACCATATATCACTTTAGGCACTTAATCATGTTTCTCTTGCCACTTTTTTAATCTTTTTACTTGTTACATGTACCTAAAATCAAGTGAGTCAGATACCAAAAAGGATATTGCGCCATTATAAATTATAATGACATATCATCCGTCGAGCATACTTATTAAAAATAAAATCAAAAGTTTATACTTCTTGATCCATGGAAATGCTTCTTAATCTGTTCTATTTGATTTTGCCTAACCTATAGTTTTGATTATCGAGTTTCATTTGTCTAATAACTGTGACTTTGATAGGAAGGTATGGCTACTGCATAAGAAATGCATACCCTCTATCTCTCTCTGCTCGTCTCTTCACTTTGCTCTTTGTTACCTGTAAAGGACAAGATCAGTCCAACAAATCAAAACAATATTGTACTTAAACCCAGAAAGAACACTAGCTTGTGCTATGGATGCTGGGTTCACAGTTTCTTGAGTTAGGGAAAAACAACTAAGACCAAGCAAAACCAATGTCAAGTACCGGACCAAGTGGGTACCACCACTACCATGCCAGATGGCTCCTCTACAATTATGTAACTCCATACTTTGGTGACAAACAAATTCAACATATAAAACATAACAACTGGTTCTAAGTACAAGTAGAGTGGCTTAGCACCAAGTATTTCAAAAATCATTTTGAGGAATTTACTGGTACTTTTTAAACTTCTAAAAATCTTTAGGTCTGACATGAGTCATTACATACCAGTTGTATGGACCATTAAACCCAACAAATTAAACAAAATTCTTGAAGTTGATCTGATTACATTCAGGTTCAGATTGGATTTCAATTCACATCCTTCCTGAATTATGAACCTTGATAAGGACCCATTCAGGATTAACCTATTTAGCCTATTTAGGTGACTAGAGTTACACAACAGCATCTTTATTTTCTTTTTAAATCACATGATTAATCAGTCCCAGCAGGAAAAATATTAGGATTTCAGCCACATAATTAATCAAAATCCAAAACCACAAATCAAGCCTAAGTAGTTCAGATTGTAATATACTTTAAAGCCATATGAGAGGAAAAGTATTAGGATTTCAGTTGAAATTGGCACAGAAACAAGAAAACAAAGAGCTAAATAGAGAGAAATTTGGAATAGAAATCTCAACTTGATTTTAAGCCTAAATTACTAACCTGAAGTGAAAAGGCAAAGGCGATGGCGATGCGGAGGAGGGGAACAGAGAGGAGAAGACCGGAGGCGGTGGCGACGGAGCACAGATCTGCGGAGGCATGAGCAGGAAGGGACGAGAGAAAATCCTCAGAGGCGAATGGATCGCCTGTGAATTTTAGCTGAGAGAAAGGAAGAGAGGAGATGAAGATACGCTAGATGGAGGAATTCGTATCCTCTGAGGTAGAGAAAAAGAGAACTGAGCTTTTGAGTCCAATAAGCTCCAGCACTGTCCGATCTATATTAAGATATGGGTGCACAAAAATTGAAGCATTTACGCACAGATATTTAAGCAGAGCCCACGCATCTTAATTTGGATCGGACAGTCACCGAGTACATCGAACCAAAGAACCATCCGGACCTCTCTGAATTCAGAGAAAAAAAAAACAGAAAAGTTTGGACTTTGGAGAAGAGAAGATTTTTTATAGAGAGGGCTAAGATAAAATTTGGTACACCCAAGTGGGTCCCTCTAGTCTGTGACACAATATTGATTAATTGGATGTACCCATTGGTAATTAGAACAGCACATCTTCTATCAAACGATTCATATTTACATATGTTTACAACCATTCGATGTTTTGATATTCCGTCGACTTGATGGATAGGTAAATTAAAATAAATTTTCATCAAAATTTGCTGCAAGAATATAAATGCGGTGCTATTTAATTTCAACGGTTCCGATCGACGAATGGATGACGTGTTTACATGCGCCTTCATTAACTCACAAAGCAAGAGTATATGTCTTATGAAACATATACTCTTGCTTTGTGAGTTAATGAAGGCGCACGTAAACACATCATCTGTTGGTCGATCAGAACCGTTGAAATTAAATAGCACTGCATTTATATTTCTGCAGCAAATTTTGATGAAAATTTATTTTAATTTACCTATCCATCAAGTCGACGGAATATCAAAACATCGAATGATTATGAACACTTCATGTTAGATCGAAGCACAGACATAATAAAACTTCAAAATTTTTATGTTGGATATGTTAATTTTTTTCCTTGATCATTTTAAAACAAATATGAAATAATTTAATTACAGATTGACCGTTGATTTCTCACGTGAAAATGAACGGTTCGTATATATTTGTTAAATATGAAGAGGCAAATAATGATAAAAGTCTATAAGATGGACAATTACAACTATGATTTGGTTATGGAAGATATAAATAATTTTATTTTATTTTTTGAATTTTTTTCATATTATTTGTTGTACATATATTATTTGGAAATAGAATATGATCATCTATCTTATGTATTGATTCTGGATCGGAAATAGAATAGAAGATGACAAATGGGTCTCACTCGACACATTAGATATGAATATTAAAATTTTTTACAAACAAAGACGCACAGTGAAATTTTTGGAAGATATTTCCCCCCTTCTTTTTCTCTAAGTACCAGTTGGGCGTGCGACGAAAATTTTGCCAAATATTTCCCCCTTTTCAATTCGGGTCCCCTTCAATTGCGATCCCTAATTGGCTAATTCCTTAGTCCTTGAATTTCAATTTATCCCTCTTGAATCTCTGGGCCGATGACAACACCTCCATGATGGAAGCTTTCTCACCCTCCTCCGATCTCAACTCCTCTTTTCCCTGGCTCTCCTCCTCTCCTCTCCACGGCCGCTCCACCACCACCCTCAGACGAGCCGCACAACGTACTCAGTGATCCATGTCTCCAGCCTCTGCCTCCTTGGTCCTAGGTTTTTGCTCTTTTTCGAGGTTTATTCTCTTTCTAACTCTCTCTTTATCTCTCTCCTCTGGCCCTCATTCTCCAAGGTTTCTGATAATGTCATAGCCATTTCGTTATTGCTGGAGTGTTGGATTTGATTTTTCTCCAAAGTTCCTGTTTGAAAGGTTGTAGTATTTTGCTACAGATTATAGGAAAATGGTATGATATTTATAGGGTAAAATAAAGGATAAATGTTTCAAAATTTAATAAAGGATATTCATAACTTGATAATTGCTTGTTTTGGAGGCTTAATGAAAAGTACTAGACTTGAGAAGTTCACAACTTCAGTGAGATGTTAATTGTTAATATAATTATTATAATTGGTGAAAGAATGTTGATTGTTTAATTCATTACTATACTTTTATTAGGATGAGTATGTAACTCAAGATGATAAATATGAGGAAAAGATGAAAAAAAAATAGAACTTTGACTTATTTTTCATGGCCTGGTAAGATTTTTTTTTTCATGGCATCTTTTAAGTGAAGCGTCGATCTCCTCAATTGCATGGACAATGTGTTTTTTTCAAAGTTGTTTTTGCTTTATTATAAATTCTGAACATTTGAATTATTAGATCTAAATTTCTACTTTACTTTAATAATATTAATAGTAGTTATAATTATAATATTTTTATTTTGTTTCTTATAATTTTTTTCAATTTGGGGTTATCGGGGTCATTTACTCAGGCTGGAATGACACAGATGCGACAATACATAACCATATAAAGAAGCTACTTGATCGATTATATGCCACAAAAGATGCAAATACACGATTATCTCTGACAAATCTTGTACTTCATATCTCTGTGTTACTTCCCTATATCTATATTTAACTTATTTTTTTTCATCTATAGATGTTAACATGGCAAATTACATGTAAGGAGAGGAATTGGTTATGGGCTATGATGATATGGGGTATGTTCCTGAAAACTAGATTCAATAGCATATTTTCATTATGGTAATTAAAATCTTTGTACTTGTTTCTATAGGTATGAACTATGGAAATCGTACTTGAGGTCAATGATGGAAGCTGATATGAGAGCTGTTAGCATGGGCACCAAAATCAAATCTCAAGTTCTTGAGGCTTGTTTGTAACAGATGAAAGCTTATTTTCTTGATGTATGCTTAACAGTTACAAATACCTGCACCTTGGTTGAAGTGTTAAAGTATTTTACATAAATATATAATTTACTCTTCATTTCTGAATTTTTTTATTTATTGTCACTTGAATTTATTGTGTATTTCTGATTGCTAAATTCTCATTTGAATGGATTCATGTTTAACTTAGGCTCAAGGTTACAGTCAGGGACCTCAAAATGTGGGTCTAATGGGGAATATCACTAATTTGCAGGTGAAATTGTCAACTTAAAACTAGATGTTAATAGTACTCACTAACCGGGTGTTGAAATGTCCATAATCTAAAACAATTCTTCTATGGTTAATGATTAGGGTCAAGGTCCCACAACACTACCTCAACCTCATGAAGGAGCTTCGGGAATGCCGATGGCCATCTCTCAGGTATCATATCAATAGTTGGAACATTTTTCTTTTTTTATGCACATAGGTTGTATTAGGAAATTTCCTTGTCTGTGGCTTTTTAGGTATCATACTTAAAAACATGTTCTAGCTAGATGCATGAAGCTAAACTGATAATTTATTAATTAGTCCTATGTTATGAAGATAAAATGAGAATAGAAATATACTTAGTTTACCATTTAGTCCTATGTTATGAAGATAAACTTATTTTTTGTGTAGTAGGTTATGAAGATATACCTATTATACTTATTTTAATACTTTTCGAGTGCTTCTACAATTTATTATCAATATTAAATTTGATTCTATGCTATATGTTGTATATGTAGGGTCTAGGTGGTGATTTTACAGAATCAAATGAGGGAAGAAATTTCCAAACACTTCTCAATGTGCAATCTGAAAATGAGCTGGCAACATGTCTAAGTGCTGACGACGAGTGGTTCGGGGAAGAAAGGCAAAACAACCAACCCTTCTAGTGTGGGGTGTTGTAAACTATTATCACAGAAAAATGGTATTTTGTATAGCTAAAAAAATGGCCTCTTTTTGTATATTTTTTTATGATGAGTTGTGTGTATATTTTGGTTATAGAAACAAGTGGTTGCAATCCTCTTATATTGTGGTTGCAATCCTTTTCGGTTTGATATCTCAAGGAAAGCTTGAATTTACTATAATGATTAATGATAATTAAAATGTTACTCTCCATATTTTATTGTGTTGTTCTTATTATGTTTCAATGTGTAATGTAAAAGATTTCTTAGTTGCTTATGGGTTGGTACCAAATTGGTACGGGGTGAATTATAGAATTGGGCCTGAAATTTATTTTCAGGAACTGCAATTTTTTACATCGAAAAACCTATACAAATATGAGGCCCAGACAATATCCTTGCAAATAACCTGGTAGAGCCCACCGTATTTATCCATGCAACTAATAGGTTAATTATCCTGCAACTAACCATGTGGGACCCACACCCTATATCTATGCAACTACTCAATGTTACATCGTTGCAAATACTTCATGCTATATCGTTGCCAATACTTCTTGCATCAGATTTGTTGCATAGGTACTTATTACATCGGCTTACCATTGCAACAAATATTTTAGAACTTATTGCATGGATAACCCATGCAACAATTCGAAAATTGAGTTGTTGCAACGGTATTTTTTGGGACTTGTTGCAACGGTAGCCCATGCAACTGATATTTTTTGGGTTGTTGCAACGGTAAGCCAATGCAACAAGCCACATTTTTATTCATGCAAAAAATTAGAATTCTAGTAGTGGGTGTTCTTAATAAAAGGTAAAATCATCCCCTCTTAAAAGATCAAAACAAATGGTGCACATTTCGTTTCCTTAATTACCCACACGACTAGTAGTTAGGTAAACCCAAATTACACCCATTTGACTTTCTTTTTAAATACATCTAACCACTGCTGAAGTGATGTATGCACTGTTTAAGAGATTCCCACCCAAGATTCCTCTTAACTATATCGCACTGTCACCAAAGACAATGATGTAAATTGACTAGGTTGGTTAAATTCATCGTTTAAAACAATTTTGATGTATTTCAAAGTGGTGGTTGAGGTTAAGTTTACTTTAACTTTTCTCTGGCATTGACTTCCAACTACTAGACCAGGTCCACCAGCTAATTTTGACTATCGAAGTAGCGTAAACATACCGTTGCTACAATTGCAGAAATCAAATCAAAATGAAATTTGTGAGCAAAAAGGGTTCACCAACGGCCGACCCAATAATTAATTAATTGCTTAAAATTATATATATTAAATTAGAACGAGAGCTGCAAAAAATCACAGGAATGTATTTCCATGGACAAATTAATTAAGCGAGGAATTTAATTATAAGATATATATATATATCATAGTAAAAATATGAATAGCTCATAAATCTAAAGACTTATATTAATTCCAAGAACCATATACATTACGGCAATTGAACACATAAAACCTAGGGAACAGAAATATCAAACATATCTCTAACAGAAAATTAAAAGAGCAGTGCAAGACTTCTATTTGAAGTAGAAACTAGAGCCGGCGACTTATTTTGATGTTTGCCGAGACTAGCTTGCATCTTCACTTGGTGCAACCGGGCTTGTTCGGGTACCAGCAACATTTACTAACGGGATCACAAATTATATGAGGTTGTGCAGATAGCTGAGATGCTAACAGGAGCACTACCAAAGCAAAGAGTATGGCAGTTGCAAAACTTCCCTGATTCATCTTGTTCAAAATCATGCTAGCAGAAGAAGTGAAATAATTCGGTTAGAAGAAATGTTTGAGGAGAGCTCATATTTATATATTTATGAAATGTGGTCCCCACATTATTGTTGGGGACTACAGAGTACAGACTATGAGACTACTTTTCACTAGCAGGAAAGTCAGAATAGGAACCAACCAGTGATACGAAGCTTCAATTTATTTGTTGATAGATGGCGGTAAAAGACCGCCAACAATGATTTTATATATAAAAAACTTATATGTACAAGAAACGGAGGATTTAGGTAAAAAGACAAGATTTGGTATCCAAGTTTGGAGTAACAACTGAATTAATAAAGGTTAAAATTTCACTTGTTTACCTACGTACTCTAGTTGAGGACTTATTGTCGAGACGCACATAATTACATTTGTGGTGAGGCAAATCTGAGTAAAGATAAAGGTTGTCGACAATAGGAAAAAACTAGGTTTCTTTTTTTTTTTTTTTAGTTTTACCTGATTATTCATATCAGACTTTTGAATCAAGAATGATTGGAAGAAAAAGAAAACAGTTAAATTCATCAGTTTCATCAACCTAGCGTAAAGAGCTTGCATGCGCTTCTTTTACTGACCGAATATTTGTAATAACATTTAAAGTATAATTTATTGTATTTTCATAATTTACTTTAATTTTCTGAACTTTATTTTAAAAAAATTGTAATAATTATATGTAATGGAATTTTTAAATGTTTATAATGTTGTGTAAATTCTAAATTATTTGTAGAAATAAAAGTTAAATAAGTTATAAATAAAGTTGAAATAAATAATTCAAGTCATGAATTAAGTACCATACTCCGAGTAAATAATAATAATTGAACTCAATAATTAGGCAACATTCTCCAACAAAATAAAAATAACTCAACCCATCTTAATTAGTTGGAACTTTGATCCATGCATAGCAACCAAACCTGCCCTAACAGGTCAATACGGATTCCATGAATAATGTCCATTCAAACCGATGAGTATATGACCTACCTACTATACCTGTTAATACTTGCTGAGAAAGTTACTGAACAGAGTAGTCAACGTGTGAACAGAATATAGTCATACCCATGCATTATGACTTGATCAAGTCTACTGTGCAAGTTGATTAGACTCGCATCTATATAAGAGCAGGCATTATAACCGGACTGAGCACAGAAAAAAAATCACCTTCTAATTTAACTACATGCACCAGACCACCAACCAAATACATTCCTCCTTTATCCAAACAAAAAGTAGAAAAGAAATTTTTGGAAGATTTAAGATGGATCATCATTTAAGAGGATTGCTATTTATTGCTGTACTGGTTTCAATCACCTTCAGCTCCAGTTCTCAGAATGCAAGCCCAAGTGATGAAGATGATTCAATAGATATTCACATCTCAAATGTATGCACTCCTGGCACAAACCTGTGCGATCACCCGCATATTGATTCAGTTATTGCTGAGCCGACCGAAGAAGCTGTTACTGACGAAGATTCCACCAAATTCAAACCCTCGACCATATGCAATCCCATAACAAAGGTATGTGAGGGCCCACATACTGTTAATTCTGATATTACCAACTCTCTGTTGGAAGCATCTGGAGGAGAAGATGCGTCCCAATCTGATCCCTCGATCATATGTGATCCCATTACTCACATATGTAGGGAACCAACACCCAATTCCTTGGTGTCAGAATCTGATAAAGATGAGCTTTAAACAGAATATGGTTCTGTTATTCATGAAGAAAAAGAGAAAATTAGTCCATTAGTGTGTGATCCCCATACAGGGAACTGCCATGACCCACACCATGGTTTTGGCGTTGCTCAACCAAAGGGACGAAGTTGCTTAGTTAAAATCTATTATTTCAAGTTTACTTTAATTTGTTATCTTAGAATGTATGTCTCAATCAGTATTAGTACGTAAGATCATTATTTTTTCTGTATTTTGTCTTATTCTTGTTGGAGTTTTTTGGAATGAAGTAAACTCTTTTGTAAAAGCACCTATCTTAGCTTGAGACATTTACATGAAATATGATAAATTTGAAAAAAGAAATTATGGTACTTCCAAATCAGTGATATATCATGAAACTGTAAAAACTAAAATAACCCTCCTCAATTTCTAATTCATCCAAGTGCCGAATTGGAAAACTTCTTATTTCCATTATTGAGATGTCCAACATCAAATCAAAAAAAAAAACACACACAAACAGAGTGTCTATAGACTTCAAAATTAATGTCAGACTTGCATGCATGTACTGACAAAAAAATGGTACCTCGGACAAAAAACACAGCTTTCCACCTCAGTGCTCTATGAAAGGAGATAAATCTGCCCCTTTAAACAAATCAAAACAATTGGTATAAATTCCATAATTACCTTCCCCACATGACTGCTTCACGAACCCAAATTACACCCGAATGACTTTCTTTTTTTAATCACGTCTAACCACTGCTGACGCATGTACTGTTTAAGAGATCCCCATTAAAGATTCCTCTTAAATATCTCTCACTGTAACCCAAATCATGATGGAAATTGAATAGGTTGGTTAAATTTATCGTTTAAAACAACTTGATGTATTTTAAAGTGGTTCTTGCGATTAAGCTTATATACTTTTATTTTTTCTCTCGCATTGATTTCAACTACTAAATCAGATCCACTATATTTGACTATCTAAAACCTTAAACTAACTGCTGCTACAATATCACTAAATCATAATGAAATTTGTGAGTAAAAGGTTCGCTGACGGCCAACCCAATAATTACTCAAATTATATATGTTAAATCAGAAAGAGTGTTGCAAAATCAAAAGAATGTATATAAATAGATATATGTATCATATATGGTCAATATATGAATAGCTAATAAATTATAAATATTAAGACATAACATTAAATCCAACAACCATTACAGGCTTACAGCAATAAAACACATAAAAACTAGCTAGGGAACAGAAACTTCAAACATTTCTAACAAAAAATTGAAGAGCAGTGCAAGACTTCTATGTGAAGTAGAAACTACCGAGGAGCCGGTTTATGTCGAAGCTTGCCGAACCTTGCATCTTGATCACTTCATGCAATCGGGCTTGGTAGGGTGCCGACAACAATCACGATTGAAGGGATTACAAACATTAGATCCTGTTGCATTTGGTGCAGATAGCTGAGATGCTAAAAGCAGAAGCATTAAAGCAAAGAGGATGAAAATTGCAAATCTTCTTTGATTCATCTTGAACAGCATACGAAATGAAATAACTCGGATAAAAGAAATGTTTGAGGGGGCACAGATATATGTGCAATGGTATTCCACAATCCACATTACTGTAGCCTGTAGGGGACTGCAGAGTACAAACAACTTAAATTGTTACAGGCTGGAAAATCGATATAGGGACCATCCAGTGGTACGAAGTTTCAATTTAGGATTGACTTTTCTGTACCACGTCAACTGATAGATCTGGAGGCATTCATTGGAATAATAACAGAAATTAATTCCAATGAATAATAACATTTGTGATAAAAAGACAACATTTGTGATCAAAGTTCGGAATAATAACAGAAATTAATTGGAATGACTAGATTAAAAATTTCATGACAGCGCATTCTTAAGGCCACACAACGCCGATACTAAGGTAGTTACTTTAAATAATTTATATAGTATGTTGAAAATATCAGTGTAAATAATTGTATGCACTTATCGGACAAACGGAATACCGTCAAGTAGTTATTTTAAATTATTTATATAGTATGTTGAAAATATCAATGTAAATAATTGTATGCACTTATCGGACGGACGGGATACCGTCAAATGATTAATTGAAATTTTGCGGATAATTTTGTCTTTTCATTAAAATTTTGTGTATATTTTTAATTATTAAAAATGATTCATTTAACTCGTCAAACTTATCGAAGAAACTTATTTTAATTTAATTTCATTGTTAATTAATAAAATTTAATAAAAATGTCATTTAGAAAAACTCAGATAAGACAAAAAAAAATATAGCACATATAACATATGAATGAAGAAAAAACAAATAATAAAAATGACCAACTAATTAGCAGTATAAATGGAAAACGGACAATTCGTAACGGTTTCATCACTGCCAATGACTAATCAGTTGATTAATCGGACTACATAGTTATTTTTTAAAACTGGAAAATACTTTACAAATATAGATATATTCTCAATAATTTTGATATAATGCGTCCAATTTGAATCAATTTAAAACTAAATTAAGCATTTATACTAAAATTATTAAAACTCTATACTTAAAATTTTAAATTGTTTAATGGAATGCTATAAGAAAAATTAAATTTTTCCACATTTAATGCGCGTATTATTTGAAAAATTAAAAAGAATCTAAAATTTAACTTTTTAATTCGAATAATATAGATTTTCTAAAATGGTAAATTGATGTTTATTCAAAAAATATATGTTTGAACTATTATTTTGTTTACGTATGTATTTTTTTTTTTTTGTTTAGAAGCTGGCAGAGGCTGCGAACTAAGTTTTATTAGACAAAAAAGAGTGACCTCCGACGAAATTTTTTTTTTTTTTAAATGATCAAGATTATTAAAATAATAAAAAATAGTAAGTGTTCCTCTGTAGTATTAATTGAATTATAGCTTACAAACTTAATATAGATCAATTCAAATAATTTAAATTTATCGTTTAAATCAATTATTTAGATTAATTATAACCATATGAATTAATCGTTGGAAATCATTTTGATTAATTTTGTTCAACAAAAACTCAAAGTCCATATTTCTCCGTTGTTGCCTTCTCATCTGTGTATAACCAAAGTAGATCGCACGAATTCGTATCCTCTGAGATATCTCAAACTTTGCGTAACTTTATGAAAAATCTCAATCATTTAAATACGTTCTGCACGAACATCAAAGTAAATATAATATTGACCCCTACATCACCCCCGAATAGGCACCGGACACGTCGGTCACGCAAAAGTTGAGACATCTCAGATGATACGCACTCCGATCGCACTGACCAAAGAAAACAGGAATGCGTATCCTCTACATTAACTCAAAAATGAATCTTTTGAGTTAATAAATCTCAACCGTTTGATTTTAAACGGAGCCAATCCGGCCACTACTTATGATATAGGACCCTTTATCATTAGTGCAGATCTAGTCTGCACGAATCTTAAGATAGATCGGATGGGTAAGATTCCCTTTTAAGTTAATGCAGAGGATACAAATTCAGAAAACAGGGGCCCTCGTGTCGTGGTCAATGCCGTCCCTGGCTCCCTGCTTATAGTACACTAGTTTGACTTCAACGACCGTATAATTACAAGCAACATGTTTGACTTCAACGACTGAACCAGAATTCCAATATATATATATGGAAATAAATCTGCAGTTATTTCTTGGAAATTGAATTTATTATTTCGATCCCAACCGTTAAATTTATTTTATTCACGAATCTCAATAAAGAAATTTTTACATGCGCACATCTCATAAAAATCAACGGTTGGAATCAAAATAATAGATTATTGTTATTCCCAAGACATAACAGGAGATTTATTTCCACTATATATTTGACTATCCAAAAATTCACAAACAGACGGGTCAAATAACTGAAAATTCTTTAAACATAAAGTTAACATATATATGAAAAAATAAATTATTCTAACAGTCCTTAGAGCAACATAACACATTAATACATGAAGAGAATGATCGAAGCAATGTAGAAAAAAAAAATTATATATATTAAGTGCTGCAACAGTTCTATTTGAAATAGAAACTAGAGAGGAAAGCAGAGACGTTGCATCTTGATCAGTTATTCCTGAAGACGGCTTGTTCGGATACTTGCAATAATCACGATTGAAGGGATCACAAATGGTTCTAGTTGCAGACGACAGCTGAGATGCGAACAGGACTAGCACCAAGGCAAAAAAGGACTGCAGCTGCAAATCTTCTACTAGGTGGAGGTTTCTCAGAAAAGTATTGTAGGGGAAGGAAATAGGGATTTGCTAACCACCACGGTACCATCCGTTAATTCCAGAAATAGGGAAAGGAAACAGGAAATGGGAAATAGGGATTTCTTAGATAAGTACCGGTACAGCCACGGTATCATTAATTCCAACAACTATACATTACAGCAATTGAACACATTAAAACTAGGGAACAGAAACATCAAAACATATCTAACAGAAAAATTAAAGAGCAGTACAAGACTTCTATTTGAAATAGAAACTACCGATGCGGCGACTTTTTATGATGCCGAGACTTGCATCTTCACTTTGTGCAACCGGGCTTGCCCTGGTTCCAGCAACATTTACGAATGGGGTCACAAATTATAGGAGGTTTAAGTGCAGACAGCTGAGATGCTAACAGGAGAAGCACCAAAGCAAAGAGGATTGCAGTTGCCAAACTTCCCTGATTCATCTTGTTCAAATAACTCGGTTAGAAGAAGTGTTTGAGGGCTCAGATATCTCTTAGAAAAGTATTGCAGGGGAAGGGAATATGGAACTATTTATAGAGTCCGGGTCCTCTGAAATTCTAATTTTGAGTTTAAACGCGAACCGTTCTATAAGAATTGAGGTCAATCCGATCTGACTATATTGTACGGAAACCTTCAATATTCGTACCAAAACAGACTTGACGGTCCGGATCTAAACTCAAAATTGGAGTTACTTTAGGTGATGTGAATTCCTTTTATATAGGCAGAAAAGTCAGGATCCGTGACTTGAAAATGTCAGTAGTAGGAAATACACCTTCCTTAGCTGACGGATGCACGTATTAATTTACACTTCCAGTTTTTATATGCCGGAAAGTCTATTTTTTTATTGTATAAATCAAGTAATAGTACGACTCAGTCGACTCTATTCTTCTTCTTCTTCTTCTTTTTTATTGTATCATTCCCTTCGAAGCCGAAGATAATTATAATAATATAAAAAGAACAAAAGAAAAGAAAATTAATTAAATTTTATACAGGAACGTAATAATTAAAAAAAGATAGGGTGATTTGTCAGTGGACGATCTCTCTTTGAGGAGACTGAGTTTATTTTATTTGAGATTTTAAATAAATATAAAATTACCAATTAGGAACTTTGTGTAAATATACTTTTTTATTAATATATTTGTTAGCATTCTCCCCAACCATAAAAAAAGAATGTTATTTTATTTATTTATTTTTGCAATATAACATTACTTAGAGGAGCCTGGCTCCTCCTTGCCTCTTCCTCCCATTGTCATTGTTGTTAGTGAATCCTCACTTTTCATAATATAAATTGTGTTATTTTTCTATCTCAAAACAAAAGTTTTGTCATGAATTTGTGATATGAAAATATATTCCTGATTATTAATTAAGAAGAGGTTATTAATTTCTATTCGGTTCATGTATATATGTTGTTCCTGGGAAGTATATATGTATTCATAAAATCTTTTGTCAAGACATTTTAAATGATATTGTTGCAGCCTTAGGATCATGTTTGATTGAGGTATAAACTATAGAATAAAGGATTTAGGTCTTAGTTAAATCGTTAAATGTGATTTAATTGAGTCGGACTAAGATAGAAAAAGCTGATCTTTAAGTCAGCCTAAAACGTAAACAGTGAAGTCACTTATCAAAATAGTTTAATGTTTAGTCCACATCTATGGCTTAATTAAGCTTGCAAATATCAAGAATAATATAATTCAAATATTTACAGATTGTCCAGCAAGTTAACTTGTTTTTATATAATTCTTGCATTGCAATAAATTTATATATTTGTCTAAATAAGAAATCCATCCCTGACTTTAATTTTGTAGAGTGGAAGACTTTCATTGTTAAGAAGAAATGTATTTGAGTCGTTGAAGTTGCTATAAAATATGTTATTTTCTTTTTTCAACTATCATAAGTACATAATTTGATTATGTATAAGATTATAAAATATAACATATAAATATATACATTAAATAAATCATGTACCTAATATCATAAAATATACAAAATTATCATTTTTAATCCCATTTATAATTCTTAATGCCCATTTAAATTATCTGATTATATATATTATTAACTAAATGTCCATTTTAATCCCATTTATAATTCTTAATTGTTAAATATTGCTTTGATGTTATGCTATTATCTTTTCTTGATTTCATATAATAAAGTTATTATATTTCATTTCTGCATATTCAAACGTTGTATTTTGACCTTGAATTGTCTACCAAAACAAAAGAAATGAAAAAAATTACAGATCCTTGGCAATAAAAGATTGTTAAAGGGTTTGTTTGAATATTTCTTGATTTATGATAATACTCATTTGTTTTCCTTTGATTCCATTTCATGTTTAATAAAGCTCTATGATCCCTAATTTCTGCTGTTTCGTTTTTCTCGTGGGCATCTGTAAAATATCTCTGTATCATCAATAATTAATTATGATAAAAACAAAGAAAACCCCTACTGGTACTAGCAGAAAGCTTCTTTTGCTTATTTCCACTCATGATTTTTTTTTTAAATGAGAGGTTATATTGATAATTATGGCCATTAACTATATAATTAGTATTATAAAGTTGATATCGACAACTAATTGGCGACAAACTAATTTCTACATATACTAAATGTGGTACATAAATAATATTTTCATGATTTATTTATTTTATATTTTAATAATTAATTTTTGTCGTAATAGTTGGTGTATTAATATGGTTATGCGAAAATTATTGGCGTATTATATATTCCAGGTGCACTAAAAATAGAAGCTATTATTCGTTACTGTTTTGTAATTTGTAAAATATTATTTGAAAATTCTGGCAACTTTTAATGCCTTGATAAAATTTCTTAATATTTGACAGATTTTAGTAATAAATTGAACAATTGAAATATAAATAAAATATATTTCGAATCCTATTAATTTTTTATACACATGATATCGTTGATATGTAGATAATTAAACCATTTCCACAATGTTAGATTGATTGAGCGGAAATTATTTGAGCCTCAGGTCAGGCAATTTGAAAGTTAAGCTTTCTTTCATAAAATTATCAAGATTGTTAAAATAAAAATTATTAAGCAACACCCCCTTATATATTAAATTGTATTTTATTTTTACAAACTTAACATATAAACACATCTCTCATAATATAAATTAATTTGAATCCCAATTCTCCTTTTCATATTTTTAATATCTTATAAACAAAGTACGTAGCAATACCCAAGTTTTTTAAAAATACTCAATTTATAAAATATTTTAATAAAAATAACCATGTTTGAACTGAAATTTTTAAAATACCCAAACTGTGGATATTTTTCACGGTCAGAAATTTTAATTCGGAACCGTGAAAAATTTTCACGGTCCAGATTTTTTTTGTTTTTTACAAACTCATTTTTTATAATATATGTATATATAATATATGTGTATATAAGAGTAAGGCTACGCTACTTCGCGAATTAAATGAGCTGTTTTAATTCATGCTCATATCTCTAGTTTCGAAGTTCAAATAGCCGATCCAAACGTTAGATATTTAATCTATATTAAAATGTGCTTAGGGACCAAATTTTACATCTTTTGAAATTTTTTTACTATTTATTAAGATGGTTTGAAAATTATTGTTTTATTAAAATTCTGCACCATTAAAAAAGAACGATTTACAAACCATCTTCATAAATAGTAAAAAAAATTCAAAAAAATATAAAATTTGACCTCTAAGCACATTTTAATATAGATTAAACATCTAATAATTTGGATCGGCTATTTGGACTTCAAAACTAGAGATATGAGCGCGAATTAAAACAACCTGTTTAATTCGCGAAGTAGCGTAGCCTTACTCGTATATATAATATAATAATATAGGAGTAAGGGTACCATACATTGCAATGCATAGGTACCTTTAGGGGTGACAACGAGCTGTTAAAGAGCGAGCTAGGCTACACTCGTACTCAGCTTGTGGTGTATCAAGCTGAGCAAGCGAGTTTGGATTTTAGGTTCCGAGCTAAAACTATTGCTCAAGACCGACTTGTGGCTTGTCTGAGCGAGCCGAGCTAGCTCGTTACTAGCTTGGCAGATTTATAAATTTGTATATTTTCTTTCCTGCTATATCTTAAATTTTCATAACACATCTTATCAATTATGACTAAAATAAAATAATATTTATATGACTGATTACTGAGGAATACTCTTAATTCAATTATAATTAAGCAAATCAACTACTATAAATTAAGTTTACAGCTAAATTCATACAAACATATTCACATAATAAATTCATGCATACGAAATCAAACAAATTCATACAAATTAACTTAATTGCTTATAATTAATTCACAGATATTTCATACAAAATTACCAATCAACTTAAACACAGTACAAAGTGCAATTGTTATAACACTGGCTATAACATTCATAAACCATAATATCCCAATCTAAAGTTAACAGATCCGATTAAACTACTAACTATGTATATTAAAAAGCTCGTTAACGACCGAGCTGGTTCGTGCCGAGCTAGACCAAACTCAAACTCGTGCCGTTCAACTTGATAGATATGTTAAAATGTGCTTCCAGATCAAATTTTATATATTTTTTTGAATTTTTATACTATTTATTAAGATGGGTATAAAAATTCAAAGGTCTGAATATAGCGATTTTGTTAAATAATTAATAAATAGTAAAAAAATTCAAAAAATGTAAAATTTGATTTGCAAGCACATTTTAACATATCCATTAAGTTGAACAGTTTGGATCGACTGTTTAGAATTTAAAAACTTTGAAAATAAAGAGTATAATTCGGTGTCACAAAAAACGGTGTAATTGAATCCCTCCTCATTATGTATACATATATATACATATATTATATTATATATACATATACATATATTATATTATATATACGAGGAGGGATCAAGTTACAATAATTCTTTAGTTACAACAAAATAATGAGTTTATAAAATAAAATAAAAAACCGGACTGTGAAATTTTTTTCACAGTTCCGAATTAAAATTCCGGACCGTGAAAAATATCCACAGTTTGAATATTTTTAAAATTTCAGTTCAAACCTGGTTATTTTTATTAAAATATTTTATAAAATAGATATTTTTAAAAACTCGGTGCACTGACCAAAGAAAACGGGAATTCGCATCCTATGAGATATCTCATATTTTGGGTGACTTTTTGAGAAATCTTAACAGTTAAAATACGTTCTACACGAATCTCAAAGCTCAAATAATACTGGCCCTGTGCTATCCCCGAATAGGCACCTGACACGTGGGTCGTGCAAAATATGAGATATCTCAGAGGATAAGCACTCAGAAAACAGGTCGAAATTTTTATTAATAAGAAATATATTAAATAAATATCAAAATTGGAGAATCGCTTTTGGGTTTTTTTGAGATATAGAAAGAACGTGATTATAAATCACGATCTCTGGATATTATGGATTATCACGGTCAGCATTAGCTCTTAATTAATAAGATTAACCATTCTAATTGAACCAGAAATAAAAATCATGTCCGTGATAAATTAGAACGGCCAGGTGTAAAAAAATAAAAAATAATTATGTTCTTAATAGATTGCAACAGCTAAGCGCAAAAAAAAAAAATTATATTCGTGATAGACAGGAACGGCCAGCCTTTTTTTTCTTTTTATATATAGCATTGCTCCTCGATTAGTGAAGTAATTGGTGATACTATAATTTAAGCTTCTATCTGTAAATATCAAGTCATTTTTCTTTTTTCGAAAAATAGCAGGTCATCTTGACTCAGATACATTGTACCCAAGTCTACTCGTGAACCTGCAGTAAATCTTTATTAATATCTCCTTATTTCTAATATGTTAGCATCTCAATCATATCTGATAACTAAGATGAAAAAAAAAAATAGCTGGCCGTTCCTGTCTATTACGGACAGAATTTTTTATTTTGTTTTGTTTAGTGCCTGGCGGTTTCAATCTATCACAGATATAATTTTTTATTTTTTTTATTTTTTTCACATCTGGTCCTTCCAATCTATTACGGACAGAATTTTTTTCTGGTTTTTTTATAATTCAGTTAGAATGGTTAATATTTTTAATTAAACGTTAATGCTGGCCGTGATAATTCATAAGTCCCGACACCGTGATTAATAATCATATTTTATCTATATTTCGAAAAAATTCAAAAGCATTCTCCAATTTTGAAGTTTATTTAATATATTTTTTATTAATAAAAATTTCGGAAAAACAGGCCCCCTCGGTGTCAATTCTGTCCCAAGAATTTTATTTTTACCCAAAAAAAATTTATTTTATTAAAAATAATCATTGTTTGGAGGTATTTTTAAAAATACTCTACCCGTGGATAAATTTCACGACCCGATTAATTTAATTCGAACCGTGAAAAAATTCCACGGGCCAGACTTTTTTTTTTTTTTTTACACTATAAATCTATATCACAGCTACGAGAGAGAGAAAATCCGAAAGAGAGAAGGAGAAAGAGAGAAGGAGAAGGAGGAGGAAGAGAAGGAGAGGAGGAGGAGAAAGGAGTTACTGTTCAGCTACTAAATCAGATATTTTTTTTTCTGCAATTGTTCATTTACGTATTTACTATTTATATTCGTATGTACTGTTCATATACATATTTTTATTTACTGTTCATACACTGTGCATATACGTATTTACTGTGCATATATGTTTATACTGTTCATATATGTCTTTATTGTTCATATAATATTCATTACTATTCATATACTGTGCATATACGTATTTACTGTTCATATAATGTGCATATACGTTTATACTGTTCATATACTACTTTACTGTTCATATACTGTGCATATACATATTTACTGTTCATATACTGTGCATATACGTTTATACTGTTCATATACTGTTAATCTACTGCTCATATACGTCTTTATTGTTCATATACTAATGTTTACTACTATTGACAGCTGTTCACAATTGAAATCAGTAAACTGAAAAAATATTTACCATTTACGAATGTAGTTTATTGGCCATGCCTATTGGAATTTCAATACATTTTAGAGGAAAATTCATTTTCGGCCAGAATGGGGCACGTTACTCCAAACCTCCAGTAAATACGTATTGGGTTGATGAAAATTTATCATTTGAGCAGTTGCAATCGCTTATTTATGAAGTGAGTGACTACAATAGGAATCACTGGGAATTAGAAATAATGGCCCAAATAGTCCATGCAGGAAAGTATGTCAGAATCGCATTAGGAGATGACGAGGCATTGAGAGGCCTAATCGCTCAGGTTTTGAGGTCCGGCGAATCATTATTGGAAGTTTTTGCATGCAAAATTCGCGGAGAGTCAGGGGCTGGAAGTTCAGGCCAAAATTCGGGTGCATAAAGTTATCAAACAAATTATGAACCACACAATCCTTTTATCCCAATGCCAGTACCAGAACCAGAACCAGAAATATACAGTAATTCACTCCAATCTCCACCTTTTATCCCACCATGAGTACAATCTCAACATTTTATCCTACCTATATCCGTGTATGAAGGTCCTTCATCCTTACCTGGGCCTGAAATAAATCCTCACCCCAGACCGCCACCAGTACAAGAAGATTCAAACAAGTCAGAATTTAAATTTATAAACGAGGTACCGGAGGAGAATCTGCAAACTGGAGATGAATGGGAGGAAGGAGACTGGGACATTAATGATGAAGGAGATGAAGAAGATGAAGAAGAATACACACAACCCACTGTGAGGCAAAATAGAGAGAATATGTCGTTAAGTGGCCGTTCTGAGACTCACTCATTTGTAAACTTCAATGACACATCTGCTTTTTGAGAAGCAGATATTTCTTACTATGGTCGTCGGATTGAATACAAGAGTGAGCTCGCAAAAGGCCAATACTTCATAAATAAAAAGCAACTAACAAAAAAGATCAGAGAGTACCATGTTGACAAGAATAAGGAGACATATACGAAGAGAAGTGACACATCTCGGCTGGAAATTAGATGTAACACTTCGGGTTGTCATTTCAAACTGAAGGCAAGAGCAACAAATCATGGAGATACATGGATGATAACTGAGTAAGACACGCCTCACACATGCACGTCTGAGTACACCAGGACTGACCATGCACAACTCACGGCATCAATCATCGCAGATATCATCGAGAGCAGCATTAAGGAAGACCCCCCACATCTGCTCATCATCCGCTACAATCTGTGGCAGTCTCCCCTGATTGTATAGCTCTTCGTACGGAATCCATATCACCTGAGTATCACCCAGACTCTGAATCTGGCCTCGGACCAGCCTGATACCTATTGACTTTCCATGAGGCTGATTGATGTACTCGTGATGTCCGTACCATTTCTTGCCAAATGCCGGGCAGTTTGCTCCATCAGGTTCTCCCCAATCAGGCGATTCATTAGGCTCTGGTACCTCCACAGGTAGCAGTGACCATGTCCAATACTGTAGTAGAAGTACCGGCCCATACATATTCTTACTTTTCGGCTATAATTTGAAGAATATTAGCCGTCAGGGACAAGTTAGATAATTAAAATAAGATTGCAGGTGCATGACATTAGCATACTGACCTTGAAACTCTGGCACAAGTTGTAGTAAAGATGTCCCAGACAGCCCCACCCCAGTTGTACTTCCTTGACGCTCGAAGGTTTCGCAGCAACTCTAGATAGCATATCGGAATGGTATCACCATTTGAATCAGCAAACATGACAGAACCAAATAAGTCCATCACGAAGCCTCGTGTGTATCTGTAATGTCGAAATTACAAAGCAACTCATTTTTCGACATAAAATAGAGTACAAAATAAATAAATCTAGAGTAGTTTGTATGAGTACCTCTCAATCTCGAGCGGCGTGGAACGCCAATGCAGACCTGCCTGAAATAGATTTCGCAGCTTCGTCCTCTTTAGAGCGTACCTGGACCTCCCATCATTATTGCAGATATCTGACCCCGCTGCAAACAGCTCTGTGAGTCTGCCATTAATCGTGTTCTCATCAACTTCAGTGGGGTCAGATATGCCACCAACGGGCTCGCCCTGGATGGGCAAACCCCATAGGGCACTCACGTCTTGGAGAGTTACTATTATCTCTCCAAACGGTAAGTGGAACATGTGCGTCTCGGGACGCCATAGCTCCACTAGTCCTGCAATAAGGGACGTATTAATGGCCTTAGTCTCTGTCTCCATAATATCGACCAAATGGTGTAACCCTAAATTTCGTAGATACGGGTCCATTAGCGAGTGGTACTGCATACCATAATACCGACTCCTGGCATCTAAAATGTCCTCACTCTGCATTCAAAAAAGTAAACAACATAAGAAACTAAAAATACAAGAACTCGACAAAATTTAAACTTACAAAAAAAACAAAGAAAAAAAATAATCAAGTACCTCTCATGATGCCATACAGGCTCGGTGCTCCGTATGACTCATCCATAATAATGGACTGAAATATTTTGGCCTGTTAATGGGAATGTGCTCATCAACAGGGTCGGTTGGTGGTGGTCTCCTAGGTCGTCCCCTAGCCATCCTATGTTTAAATAAAAATAGACATGCTACAATTAGCTAAAATATGCTAAATTAGGCTAATATGAAAAAAATATACTTAAACATGCTAAAATACGCTAAGTATATAGAGCCAAAATCTATTTTTTAAAAAAATAAAAACTTTAAGTTATTTAATGATTGTTATTCAGAAAGAATTCTCAACATAGATAAAAAAAATTTATAAATTAAATGTACTAAAAGGATCACAATAATTTCTATATTACCTAGAAGTGACTTTTGAATCGGGATCAATAACTCAGAATCCATGCATTTTTATTTTTTTACAATAATACATAATGAAATATATTAATTTTTCTTATAGTCGCGAAAAATCCGGCCTGAAAAATATTGATCGGGTTATTTGTTACAGTCTTTCTAATAAATCAAATTATATTGTATTCCATCTATTTTCAAAGAAATATATCTAACATTTCTAATATTTTCATAAAAAAATAAAAAATTAATACAAATTTCTGTTTTTAAAATAAATAAATAAAACTTGGAACCGTGTAATTTTTCCACGGTTTGGGTATTTTTAAGATTATTTCTAAACCTTGGTTATTATTATTAAAATAATTTTTTAATTGGGTAAAAATAAAAATGTCGACGAGTGATTAATTTACATGTAAAATTTTTAGAATTTCAATTTAATTTGGTATTAAGTCAAGTGATCAAAAAGTGTTTAAAAAATAAACACACTGAAATTAATTTATAAAACTTCTAATTTTAACCGCTTGACTTTAGCGGCTTTGTCAATTTTGTTCTTTATTTTTTAAAATATTTTAATTATTTTAAATAGAGAAAATCGCTTAATCTAAAAATTATGGACCACCGGAAGAACAGGTTTTCTACCTATTTAAAATTTTAAAAATTATAAAAGAATCCATAAAAAATTTGTTCTCGAAATATATTTCTTATGATTTTCATATAAAAATCATGTTTAATTTTTGGATCAACTATTTAAACTTAAAAAATAAAATATATAAATTCATAAAATGCATGAATTCATAAATTCATAAAATATATAAATTCATAAATTTATTTTATTTTCAATATAACAATTCAAGGTAAATTTCAACACTTTAATGACCCAATTAAAAAATGCATTTCCTAAGGCCGAATTATAACTAAAATTTTCATATTTGCATAGAGACTCATCTACTTAATTAATTTATACAATTCAAGTTTATTCACAATACACCCCTCCATATTATCTAATTTTACCAATAACCCCTCCATATTGTCTAATTCGATCAAGTCGAGAAAATCAACAACCCACACTCGATAATTAATCAATTCAAGTTCTATGGTTTCTCGAAATAGATCGATCAACATAAGTTACATAAGATATCATCAATTCGATCGAGTCGGGAAAATTAACAACCCTACTCGATAACTAATTAATTCGATCAAACACGAAAAATTCAAGAGAGGGGTTTATATTTACCCGAGAGAGAGGAAAATCACAAAGAAGGCAGCGAGTCACCCAAATGCGCAGAAAAGATAGAGCTCGGATGACTTGAGGTGGGGCTACGGGTCAGTGAGCAAGAGCTCGCGGGTTAGGGTTTTGGAACGGAGGGGGAGGAGGCGGAGCAAGAGAGAGGGAGGCGGGTGGGTTTCGGTGGGGGCTGCGGGTAAATGAGCAAGAGAGGTGGGTGGTTTTGGAATGGAGGGAAAGGAGGCGGAGCAGTTTCACAGACAGAAAAGTGGAACAGAGCACGGGTTGGGGGTTGGGGAGAAGAAGAAGGGTTGCTTCAAGATTCGTGCTGGATGAAATTTAAAACTCGGTCCGTGGAAAATATTCACGGGTGGGAATTAAAAAAGCCGGGCCATGAAATTTATTCGCGGGTTGGAAATTAAAACCCGAGCCATGGAATTTATCAGCGGGGCGAAATTAAAAACTGGGGCCGTGAAATTTATCCACGGGCGTAGAGTATTGCCAATACCCGGGTGGGGCTACCCGTGCACGGACCGCCCGTGCCCGCTAGCCGGGGTATCCGTGCCCGAGCCCGGGTATAGGCCGGGTAAACGGGTACACGGGTAGGGGCATAAAATGGACAGGGTACGTCTTTTCGGGAAAAAAAACCCGACCATACCCGGACCGGTTTACCCGTGCCCGTGTGCCCGTGTGCCCGTGCCCGTGCCCATATACCCGTGTACTTTTTTTTTTAAAAATTCAAAATTCAAATCAAATTTTTTCCCAATTTTCCATATATTTTATGTATATGTATATGTATATGTTCAATATGTAAAAAAATAAATATGTATATATATTATACATGTTTTAAAGTTTCTGATTTAATTATATTTTTTATTTATATTTTATTTAACCTATTAAAAATAAATGAACGTTTAGAAAATATATTATTAATTTAAAATATAAACTAAAAATTTCTAGAAATAAATAAATTATGAAACTATATAATTAGAATGAAAATTTGAAAATAAAATAAAATAATTCGTGTAAAAAAATAAATAAATACATTTGTACTTAGTCGAATAAATATACAAATTTTCGCATGAATAATTTTTATATACAAGTTACAAATTTTATTTATTTATATACACTATTTGATATTGAACTATTCTGATTTTAAAAGTCGAATTATAAACACGTAATAATATTCGTACAACACCATAAAAAAAAAAAAAAAAACGGATCGGATCGGCCCCTACTCGGACCGCCCGACCTCCCTACCCGGACCACTCTGCCCCTCAAGGGTACAATGGGCACGGGTATAAGATGGGCAGAACACGGTTTTTTTTTTTTAAATCCGTGATACCTGGTCCGTGGTACCCGTATACCCGTGATACCCGTACCCGACCCCTACTCGTGCTCGATCCCGACTATACTCGGCCCGCTTGGCCCCTACCCGAGAACAACTCTCTACACGAACAAAATATTTTTAAAAATACCTCCAAACATTAATTATTTTTAATAAAATAATTTTTTTTTTATAAAAATAAAAATCTCGGATTTTGTCCCTGCCTTACTAGTAGTACGACCATACAACTGTCGCGTAACCATCATAGAAAAATTAAAAAGGTACGACCGTACAACTACAAGCAACATGTTTGACTTGAATAATTGAACGACTTTAACCTAGCCCAATATATTTGACTATCCAAAATCCGCAAACAGGTCAAATAAAACTAATAATTAGGACCACTATAATACAGCATTGAAAATTTAGGATTCAAAGCTCTATACAATTAGAGAGAATTTAAGTTTTTTATTGAATATATCTCAGCCACTCATCAAAAGCATATTTCAATCTTAACTTTTAATTAAAAATTTTGATTTTATGTATTTGTTTCATGTTGTCAAATATGTAAAAGTCAAAATTTAATTACCATATACTCGCCACATGAAGATCTACATAGAAATTGTTTCATTTGAGACTCCTCTTTTTCTGCGCGTCTTGATTTCTTCCCCGCGGCTTCTTTTTATATTATTTGGTTGCCCATTTCTTCTCCATTTGCTGAGTCAATCAGTTGCCTCCATTTTCAGCAATTTCTTGTGTTTTGTAATTAATTTCAATACTCTTTCTACTACTACAAAAATTATCATAATTAGTTTAAAAATGTATAATCAATTATTTTTGCATATTTTTAGAACCAAACACTTCTTATTTGCTCTCATTATTAACTAATACATCATCAATGCAGTAAGAAAGATTTGATGTTTATTTTAGAGTTATTTACAATTAATTATTTTCACTAAAATTAATTGCTGACAATAAAGAAAAATAATATACTATCAAACTTTAAAGCTATTGTTTTTTTTTATTATTGACTAATACATAATAAAAAAATAAAATAAAATTAATCACATCTAAATAAAACAATCATAATAATATTTTAATTTTTGTTGCAACGCACGGACACTTAACTAGTTTGTCAAAATTATCAATAGCTGAAAAATCTTAAAACATAAAATTAACATATTTTAGAAGTTAATAATCCAGCAATTCTTGCAGCAACACTAATATAATTAAGAAAACTCCACCTTTTCTTTTCTTGAGCAAACTGCTGCACATAATAATTTACACTTCCGAATTCCGATTTATTGCGCTCGAATTAATATAAGAAACTTTGTTACATTTCTGCCTGTTTTTTCTTTTGGTGCATTTTTATGTTTCAAGAAAATACGTCGTGCGGGTTCTGAGTTCGTAGTTTTCTACTACGCATGATCTCGTTATAGTATTTCTGATTGTTTGATTTCAAGTGAACAAATAAAATCAATTAGATTTTTTTTTTTTGAAAGTTAGACGATTAGATTTAAATTAAGAAAATCCTATGATGTATGAAGCTAGTGATAGTAGTATTATTATATTTTTTTTAATTAGAATGGGCGATATTACCATATTCCCTTCGGACCTTTTATACAAAATATAAAAAAGGAATGCAAGCAAATTAACTCATTAGAGTGGTTTTCTTTCAGTGGTTTTCTGAAAGGGGAAAGTTCAAATGTCTCTAATTTTTGTGCCTTCACTATGCCTTTATTTTTAAAAATATTGATAACACAAAATTTAAAACTTAAAAATTAAAATAAAATCGTTGGATATGATATATGTTATTTTCTCTATGCATATGTAAAAAATTATGACATTTCAATTTTATTTTGGTTGTCATCAAGATCATGTAAAAAATATACTAATGTGGATAATTTTTAGACGTTGATTTTTTAATTTATTAATTCACATAAAAATAAAATTAAAATGTGATATTTTTTTTCTACGAGTACATTTTAAGTTTTAAATTTTGTACTATTAAAGTTTTTTAAAAAATAGAGACATTTGAACTCTCCTCTCTCTGAAATATCCTGTATCCGTACTATGTTCGGCACTTGATCATGTGGTGCCATGTCGTGCACTTCGGAGTAGGTCCGATGCCCATTGGACCTATTTTGATTCGATGAGTGATCTGGCCATCCAATTACATCAAGAGTCGTGCGCTCTGTATTAAAATCCGTATGAATTTTTATCAATTTTTGTGCACACAAATCTTAATACTAATCGTTCGATGATAGAGCTAATTGAACCTAAAAGTAAATTCAATGCCCAACCAACCTACTCCTATCTCCATGTCGTGACCTATCTACATCGCCATCACCCAGACAAGTACATCTATATATAGACGACACATAAATATCGTGCGAAAGACCGTATTTTAGTCTAGTCGTCTTTCCCTAAAATGTGGGCCCGATATTATTAGGGAAGAGAAGCCGTATTTTTCAAATATCGTTTTTCTTAACATCATGAGGAAACCCACGATTCAAAAAGAGATTAGGAGGACGCGCATTCAAAAATATACGGCGCTAATGACAGTGACAAAAATGCTCTCTTCGATCGGGTTTGGTAGTTTTCCTATGTCGGACTTCAATAAATTAAGCGAGCTATATATATTATATACTTGCATTTTTCGCTTAGATATGGACTGTGAAAGCTGAAGATATTCGACGGACATTAGACCAGATTCCATTCTACGCTCTATCTGGACTGTTCGATCGGCGTCGTGTGTCTTTTTAAATTTACAGGACGGTTTATTTAGTTTTACTTCTATGTATATGGAGGAGAGATCGGATGACACTCTTTTTTGATGATATCGTCTATTTTTAAAGTCCAAATGGTCGATCCAAACCGTTCAACTTGATAGATATGTTAAAATGTGCTTGCAGATCAAATTTTACATTTTTCGGAATTTGTTTACTATTTATTCAGATGGGTACAAAATTCAACGGTCTGAATATAGCGATTTTGTTAAATACTTAATAAATAGTAAAAAAATTCCGAAAAATGTAAAATTTGTTTTGCAAGTACATTTTAACATATCCATTAGGATGAACGGTTTGGATCGACCGTTTGGACTTTGAAAACTTTGAAAATAGACGGTGTCATCCGATGTCACCAAAAAAGAGTATCATCCGATCCCTCCTCATGTATATGAATCCAGGCCGAAACTATAAAATTTGAAGGGGGGTAATTTATAAAATATAATATGGGTAAAAGACAAAAATAGTGTGATTAGTGAGATTTGAACCTAAAATCTCACATATACCAATTAGAACTCAAACTACTATATTATCAATAAATATTTGTTATTTTATGAGGAGAACTAGACTATATATATATAAAAGTTCAAAAAACTCAAAAATTTAATTAAATTTTAATATACATAATTAAGACTTTTAAAATTATAAGTTAGTTTAGTACCCTTTGACATATACGTAGATCCATTCCTGTATGAATCTCGGCTCACATCAAACAGTAAGTTTTCTCTAGTAATCTCGGCTCGGATTCGACTATATAACGAAGAGATGCCGTAGTAATTAAATCGAAGTTATTTAAAATCACATATCGGATGGTATTATTAAAAAAGGTGACATGGCTGCATAAAATTGTTGCTTTTTTAAATGTTATTATATAATACTGTAGATATTTATTAGATCAATTTTAAATTATGAAATTAAATCGTTCAAATGACATGTTAGTCTTATGATCAATGTAATTATATATTAATTTTGTATAACGTTTTATCTCATTTATTATGCAATCATGTAATTAAGTCAAAAATTCAAAAATTGTTTAATTCGTTATTATAGGTTGGTTAAATTTAAAGTAAGCCTACTTTTTCTGTCGTGTTGACTTAAACTACTAAACCAGGTCGACTATATCTGAGTACTATTCAAAACCCACAAACAAATCATTGCTACAGCCTCAAAATGAAAAAAATATGAGTAAAATTAAGGTTCGTCGAATCAATACATTACTCAAATTAATTATATACAGAATCAGAAATAGAGTTACCAAAAAAAACATAAGAATCTATTTACATGAACTAAGCAAGGAAGAAATAGATATATTTCATATATAGTCAAAATATGAATAGTTGAAAATTCTTAAGAAATAACATTAATATATATATCTTTAAAATTAATAATTCCAACAACCATTATAGCAATAAAACACATAAAAACAAGAGAATAGAAAAATCAAACAGATAAATAAAAAGTTAAAGAGCAGTGCAAGACTTCTATTTGAAGTAGTAGATTATCCTCTAATTTTGAAGCTTGCTGTGACTTTCATCTTGATCGGTTCCTACAAGACGGCTTGTTCGGGTACCGGCAACAATAGCGTTCGAAGGGATCACAAATAATTGTAGCTGCAGACAGCTGAGATGCCAACATGAGTAGCACTAAAGCAACAAGGACGGCAGCTACAAAACTTCTACTTCCCTGATTCATCTTGTTGAACACCATGCTGATGCTGTCTTAAGAAATGAAATGAGTAGGCTCAAAGAAATGCTTGAGGCTGAGGTTTCTTCGATGTATCTCAGAGAAGTACGTAGGGAAAGGAAATAGGGAACACCTTTTATCGGCAGAAAAGTCAGGACCCGTGACCTGAGAGTCAGAGTAGGAAACCACACCATCTTTTCCTGAGAAAACATTCACTTTTTACTTTTCTGTCTTTTTCTTTTTAGTGTACGTTTTTGTTTCAAAGAAATAAGTCCTGTGGGCCGAGTCCGCATCGTCTGCATTAACTCAAAAAGAGCATCTTTTGAGTTAATAGATATCGACCGTCCGATTGTAAACGGAGCTCAATCGGATCCCATCTAAAACATTGTTTTTAATATTAGTGCGAATTTAATTTGCACAACTCTTAAAGATCATCGGACGGTTCAGATGTATTAACTCAAAAAATTCTTTTTTGAGTTGATGCAGAGAATACGAATTCCTGGACCCCAAGTCCTTGTTTGCTATTGTAATTAAATCGCTTGTTTCGGCTCATTCCTACTATATAAGCTTAAACAGCCACTAAAACTTCAGTTGTTGTGGCCCATTCGTTCTATTCATCACCTCCTGTTTTTTTTTTTCTTTCTGACGCTAGCTGATTTTGTTGGGCCACGATTTGTTTCAATGGTATGCACCGTATGGACTTTCTTGAACAGACCAGATAGAGACTAGCATTCGTTGTGGGTTTGTTCATTAGTTGTACTGCTTTTGTTTTTATGGGTGCTTCCGGGAGAATTTTATGTCCGAAAACTAAATTTTAAGAAATAAAATTACAAAAAAATTGAAACGTATAAAAAAGTTCGAAAATTCAAGCGATTGATACTTTCATGAATTAATGTTCGTTTGTGGGAAACTTTGGTTGTTTTGAAAGTAATATTACCCAAAAAATATTCTTTATAGAAAATATTTTTATGGTAGTAATAATGGTTATTTTGATTTTTAAAAAAAAATCAACTAACAGGCAACTCTGTCCCTTGGATTCATATCTAATGGATCAATAAGTTTATTCTGGCTGATTCGTCTTCCGAGAATTGTATTTCGGGAGTTCTTATATAGTGATTATACACATTAAAAATTAATAAATAATGCAAATGTTTATTTTGGGTCTGTACAAATCAATTCTCTATCCCGCAGATTATTTCCACAACGTTGCTTCCCTGCAATTATTGGAAATATAGGTGGTATAAATTTACCCTTTTCACACTGAATTGTAACTAGACAAACATTCATACAGTACTTTTACAATAGCATCCTACTGCTATTATGCCTCTGCAGCTTGAGAAGTCTTCTTCAAATTGGCTTCAAAATGTTCAAGATACTCTTTGCTATTTAGTTCTGTCAATCTGATAGAAATGAAAGACAAATCAGACGTTATAAAAGGTTAAACAAAAAATTTAATTCTCAACCTCAGATCAAGTTGGTCCTAATTTCTATGTAGACAAATCAGATGTTTACTACAAATAACCACCCCCCCCCCTAATTATCCAGCTTTCGTCTCGATTTTGAGTTTTGGATGCAATTTATGTTCCTCAATTGTGTCTATTGAACCCAATAACACCCAAAAAAATGATTGCCAGTAGTAAAATCAGGAGCCAAGTCAACCAGTACTGTACATATTATAACAATAAACAGGCAAAATGCACCAAAATAAACCCCTTCTATACCTCTGTAATTCCAATTCTTATTAATATAAGTACCCTCTATCGTGCTATTTTGCCTCAACGGCGTCAATTAACCTCACAATGGTACAGATACAACAAGGTTTCCTGTTTTCCCTTGATTTCTGCAGTTAAGCTTCAATTTAATCCAAAAACTTTTGCATTTGCATCCAGTTTGGCCTGAACACGCAAATAATTATCCAGAACTGGTATTGATACTACAAACTGCTGCTACCTAAAGCTGGTACAGAGTCCATAATTACAAGCTTACCTACTAATGGTGCGGTCCTTGGCAAACCCGAGTTCATTATCTACACAGAGTTCAAGATCATCTATTCTCTGGGACCGAGATGAAGACCTAGGAGAGAATTTCTTTGCATCAGCAATTGTCACAATACTCTCGAATAATTCAACTGGAGATGCTTCAGCCGTGCATAGCAATCGCCCCTTGTTCTCATACATCACCTATCAAATATATTTCTTTCATTTTGAGGAAGGAAAAGATACAATGACATTTATCTTCAACCGAAAGGTCCTTCTCTGTATTTTATAATAATTTAAGTTTGGTGCAAACCAGACCTGCAGAAATAACATTACTGCATGTGCACCTTTTTGCACACAGTTCAAGCTCATCAAAAGTTCCTAATGTGATTTAAGTTATACAAAAGAATATTTGTATATTCATAGTTAAATACCACATATCAGTTTACTAGAGAAGCATTTCTGTAAATATGAAAACGTACTAGAAGCAGCACTGTCAGGGTTTCACAATTTTCCATTTTTTTTATGTGCTGTTTAATTTTTGCAGCCTTTTGAAATTAATTTAGCAAACACATCAAGTAACAAACGATTAATACATTCGATTCTAATAGAACATTAACATAAAAAATAAAGGCATACGTCAACTAAAGTGACAAACCGATAAGCTGCTGTCCTGTTACTTTGCCCAAACTTTGGCACACCTTCGAGCGCTAGTGTATGGAACTTTTCTGAACAAATTTAAAAGTACTATGATTAGCTTTTAACTCAAAAAGCATCGCCTATTCACAACATATTCCATACAAGGAGCAAATTTTCATGTGTACCACTGCCACAAAACAAGTAACCTCAGATAATAATCACAATATCAATAAAACATGTATAATTTGAACCAAAACCCTCATACATTATGTTGGCAAATTACTCATAATGCCCTTGCTTTCTAAGGACGTTGTCTACAGAGAATTGGCATAGATAGCAGGGGAGACTGGGCATCACCGTGTGAAAATATTAAAAACACAATATCATACATTTTTGCAAAAAAAAAATTCGTCAATTTTTTTTAAGAGTAGCATCAGATATGTGTTAATGTTTAGAATGGGGAACATAAGACTTAACATCAATCATAAGAAACAATCCTTACTGAATAATCCGAAGTAGTCAGCTGCACCTAAAGGCCTGTCACATAGTTCCTCAAATGGAAAATACGCACATCCATTTGCCCCGAGTGGTACCTAATTTAAAATTTGTTAGGCTAGTCATCACCCTGCTATCTACTGGTAGCGTACACTCAATAAGAAGAATTTCAGTATTAGTTCTGTTTTCTTTGTTATTAATTTTGTTATAAAGGTCCTAAAATTTATAACTTGCCAGGTTTACTGGAATAAGAGCAAGTCTGATACAAAACCTGACCTCTACAGTTGCATTGACAGTACTAAAACCTAAACCTGTATTACAATTTACGACTTCAAAAATATCTTTGTATCTTACTGGTCAGGTACTAATAATGTACTTCACCTCCAATTTGCGACCCATTATAACTTCTACAACTTGAGGCCTTGGCTTCTCATCTCCAACCAATTCTTGAAACTTCTGTTTTAACAGTTGATTGTATTTGCTTCCGACATAATAATAACCTTGCTCAGCCTGTATAAGATAAACTAATATCAATTATTTTCCTGAACAGTTCCATGTGTCCACCTTCAAGATGTAAAACTACTATAATTCCTTCACATTGGGTCAAATGTACACACCAAGACTGGCTACCCCCACCCCCACACCCCACACCCCCGCAAAATGAGTAAATAAATAATATAAAAATCAACCTGAACCAACCGTCTGCAATAGGTTCAACTAAGAAACTTTATGGGAAATTTTGAGATCCTCGTGCAAATTCACCAATGTCAATTTTGTTGAAGTTCTGCCATGCATTTAATATTGAGCTTATTTGTTCAAGATGGAAATAATAAGATTTAACAGAAATATATCATAAAAATTTTAAAAATAAAAACAAAGCAATAGCATATTGCATTTGCTACATTAAAGTATCCTTATCTTGAATAATAATTAAGATTTTAGGCTCCAAATGAAAATATATATATTGGAAGTATGGAAAGAATAAGAAATTAAGCTTACTGAGCCCAGCTTTCGGTAGTCAGTTGATGAACCAATTTCATGAACCATACATCTTTCCTGTATTTCAATTTAAAAAAAGAAGCATAAATAACAAATAGGGTAAATTGCATATTGTAAGATTTTAAATGATACCTTTAAGGTTTCAATAAAAGGAAGAAAAAGGTCCCTTTGTAAGCCGCCCTCATACAGGTTATCTGGAGCTCGGTTTGATGTTGAAACAAGGATCTATTGTTAAGTATTCAAAACAATAAATATGATGAATAACATGATAAAAAAATTGCAGTTAAAACTAAAAGAGGACAAAAGTGGAAATTATAACAAAATACAAACATACAACACCCGTGCTGAAGAGATGCCTAAATAACCTATTTAGTATCAACGCATCAGCTACATCCGACACCTATTATAATGTTAGTATGCAATTAGATCAGCACAAAGGTAAGGAGGTGAAAAGCAACCAATATAACATAAGATTTCACTTAATTAACATACCATAAATTCATCAAGACATAAAATAATGGCCTCATCAGATA
>CAXKVR010000136.1:0-63519 GCA_964058845.1 Carex sylvatica
AAACAAATCGAAAACAAATTTTATAAAGAAGTCTGATTATCTGATGACGATCAATTATGAAATCTAATCAAGCTGCAACAACTATTTAAAATCAATGGACGTAATTGGGATTCCAATCGAATATGAAACTGAATTAATATTAATCGATATTAGATTTTTTTTTAAAATATTTTTCTCTTTGTCTAATATCATTCACCTTTGTTTTTTTTCTTCCCTTTCTTTGGATTTCGATTTTTTTAGCTTTGATGAAGAAGAGAGTGGGTAATTATCATCAAGAGGAGTAAATAAATAGTTTATCAAAATTGGTGGTTCTAGGCATGGCCACCGTGTGGCTCAAAAATTCCACAATGGCTTTAGTTATGAATTTATGATAAGATTGAATTTTTACAATCTATTCCTTTATGTTTTCTAATATTATAAATTAGTCCAAATAAGTTGAAAAAAAAAATTGAGATTTCCTTTATGTTTGCTAATATTATAAATTAGTCCAAATAAGTTGAAAATAAAATTTAGATAAAATCACTGGTTGCTACACTTATGAATAATCTTATCTTCCTGATAAATTCATCTTCCTTATAAATCAAAACATGCATACATTATATTTCGAAAGTGTTTATGAGATATAGCAAATATTCATAACTATTATGTATATACATAATAAAAAATTGGGTGTTACATTTTGGACATCAGGAGTTCGATCGGAGAATGTTTGTTAGATCAGAGAGGTCATAAAAAAGAGAGCCTCAGAGCCGTCGGCACCAACAAAATAACGTAGCTTATATTTTCTACCAAACTGTAGTTATTGGATCAAAATTACTAAATTACTAAATAACATATATGAAATAAGTAACTATCTAATTTCATTGGTACAGGGAAAAAAATAATGGATGTTCTATCATTTCAAATTTATGAGTGTTTCTTTTTTTATTTAGAGGTTTCTTTGCATATTATCAGTGGATTGTTTTCTTTTTTATTTGTATCCATCCTTTTAATATTGTTTTAAAAATTAACTCTGTTTATATGAGATCATTAACTGTGTTTCATACTAAAATAAAGTTAAATTTGTGTGAGGTCATGCATTTAAATTGTATGAACGTTGGGTAACAAATACCTTTTGGCTTGGTTGGTTCATCCGTTTTGCAACTTTCAAACACTATATAAAATTAAGATAAATGCCATGATGATGCATCCATGGTCTAGATGAAAATGTGCTTAATTCTCAAATTTAATTATAGCTAGTAAGTTATTACAGGAAATCAATAAACAAAATACCTTCAACATACATAAACTTTTAATGTTAGAAATGTTAAAAAAAAATTAAAATATATAAAAATAAGACAAAAAAAACACAACAACACCTTCCAAATACTATTAAGTACATACATGTATTAAGCATGGAAACTCAAGTGCTATCCATGATGGGCTATGACATCTCAGTCCTGAACATATATACATATTTTTAAGGTTTGGCAAATCATGTAGTTATTGTATTTTTTATTTGTATTTGAGTTGCACGGTTGAAACTTTAACATATAAGTTTGTGGTACTGAATTTTTTTTATTTCAGGACGTATCTTCAATTCACAGAACCCGATCCTCAGGTAATATAATATGTATTAATTTGCAATATGAAATATTTATATCCGACTGGCATAGAAAAAAAAAATACTGAAATTACGTATTTTCACTTCTTAATTTTAAAACTACTTAAGTATGTTCTTCGATCGTAATTTCTACTTATACATATCTAAAGTTAATTTATAGTGAATAATTGTTCCATCTTTATTTTGCTACTTTTTTTGTTTGATTTTGGAATTTGTTTCGAACACCATACCTAATACTGGTAAATACTTACAAACCAGACCTATCAAAAATCCGAAAAATACCCAATTTTACTTGTAATTTCTCTCCCGGCTAGATAATGCATGTTGTGTACTAGATGTTTAATGCCAATGATCAAGAAACTGAATTATCTTTTTCTTTTTTCTTGTAAAATGTGAAGAACTAAAGATAACTATTATTTATTTATTTATGCAGGCTAGAGTACCTGAGAAATGAAGTGCTACACAGTTTTGTTTTCTTTTGTTTTCTATGATTTCTGAAGACATGATACTTTGTAATGAAAATAAAGTTGTTGTATTGTAATTTTCTTGAAATAAGGGTTATAGATGAAAATAAGATTGTAAAAGATTACAAATGAAAATTTTGACTTTTATAGTTGAAATTTTGGTTAGTGTTGTCATGGATGTTATTTGCGATACTTTTGTTTTTTCAGATTTAATGCTTATGTAGAATAGTAAATCATCAGTGATACATTGTTCTATACCAGTGCATCATTAACAGTTTTCAATGCCTCAGATTTTTTTTTTTTTTTGAAGAAATCCGGCAGTGGCTTTCCTTTTTGCTCTCTCTCTTTTCATTTGTGTTTCCTGGTACTTCTGTTAAAAACATATTGTATATCCCTTTTTGATAGTTTTGGTTTTTTCATACCCACAAAAAGACATTCACCAAATTCAGGGGATGCCAAGTCATGTTTCTTTCTAACCTAATACACCAATAATTAATTGTAAAAGGTTTGTTCTAATACATTGAAGTCATGTTCTAGGGTTTCAGGAGCCCTTTATATTATTAACTAGTGTTAACTGGTTTTTGATTTTTTACATGAATTAAGGATTTTGCGTCAGGGATCTGAGCCGGTGTGGCAGCAGGGATGCCTGTAGTTGGTCTAGCCACAAGAAATCCTGAGCAAGTTCTCATGGATGCAGGAGAAAGTCTCTTGATAAAGGATTATGAAGATTCAAGTTTATGGAACATACTGCAAGAGCTCGAGCCTTCGATAGCCAAGAAACTTGAGGCTTGAGATAGTAACAAACATTAGGTGGATACAACTCAAATATAATAACGATATCTAAAAATAGAAAGATACACTTTCTTTAGGAAGCCTGAAAATGTTTATTGTTCCTCATATGTTGCACAAATCAATTGATGAAAACAAACAACAAGATTTAATGGAGCAGAGATGCAAGCATTTCAGTATCTGGAGCCCCTAATAACTTTAATTCATATGTTGCTTAACCATCTTATCTCAATTTTATATAGAACTGAAGAAATACAAAATCATAAATGATCATCATTTCAGAAAAATTCAACAAAAATGCATTCAAAACATCTTCTTGAGCACAACGCAAACCTTAACATTATAAAAGACAAACATCTACAACAAATTGCCTCTTTCTATGCTATTCAAACATCTACAACCAATTGCCATTTGGTGTTGACCATAAATTGAAAGCAAGCTGTGCAAGCCCATGGAGCAGATCTCTTCTCAAGTAATAATTGTTGTTTCCAACTTTGACCTATCAAATTTTAATCAAAGAAATCTCTTGAGTACAAAATTCTTAAATAAAGTTAAGCAAAAGTACTTACTGCTATGAAATTAGCAACAAGTGTAACTTGGAATTCACCATTCACATTTAACAGCTGGTATATATGCATACGCATAGGCTAATCAACACCAATTTTTTTAATTAAATAAATAAACCAATAACAAAATATATGACAAATATGCCCATAATTGCACTTTCTTCATTAGCCAATGGAGAGTTACAAAATCAAAGAATTAAGATATGGTCAACTCAAACGACTTAAACAACACCAGACCTCTATTATATACTTTTGAAACCTCTAGAGTAAATTTCTAAATTCTAATTGAATTGAACTCTCCAATACCCAGTATAGCAGCTGATACAAGGAGTTTCTGGAGGGACTTATTTCATAAGTCAACTGATATATCACAAGTACTACTTAAATATTTTTTTACAAAAATATTCATTTCAACAATTGCATCAAGTACTACTTTTGTGTTTCTCTTTATTTCTAAATTAATATGGACTCTTTCCTTCTCAAAAAGTATTAGAATTATCAATCCAACACTAATTACCCATAAAAATTCAATGAAAGTTGCATATCATAATATATTATATATATATAATGTTGTCAACTGTATCCTTTGAAAGCTTGGTAGATGTACTTGTGAGTTAATTTATGAGTAAATGTTGATCTCGCAGGTGAATCCAAAGTTAATAGGTGAAGGGGATGGCATGATCATCCATGTGGATTTCGATTTTTTTCTTCCCTTTCTTTGGATTTCGATTTTTTTAGCTTTGATGAAGAAGAGAGTGGGTAATTATCATCAAGAGGAGTAAATAAATAGTTTATCAAAATTGGTGGTTCTAGGCATGGCCACCGTGTGGCTCAAAAATTCCACAATGGCTTTAGTTATGAATTTATGATAAGATTGAATTTTTACAATCTATTCCTTTATGTTTTCTAATATTATAAATTAGTCCAAATAAGTTGAAAAAAAAAATTGAGATTTCCTTTATGTTTGCTAATATTATAAATTAGTCCAAATAAGTTGAAAATAAAATTTAGATAAAATCACTGGTTGCTACACTTATGAATAATCTTATCTTCCTGATAAATTCATCTTCCTTATAAATCAAAACATGCATACATTATATTTCGAAAGTGTTTATGAGATATAGCAAATATTCATAACTATTATGTATATACATAATAAAAAATTGGGTGTTACATTTTGGACATCAGGAGTTCGATCGGAGAATGTTTGTTAGATCAGAGAGGTCATAAAAAAGAGAGCCTCAGAGCCGTCGGCACCAACAAAATAACGTAGCTTATATTTTCTACCAAACTGTAGTTATTGGATCAAAATTACTAAATTACTAAATAACATATATGAAATAAGTAACTATCTAATTTCATTGGTACAGGGAAAAAAATAATGGATGTTCTATCATTTCAAATTTATGAGTGTTTCTTTTTTTATTTAGAGGTTTCTTTGCATATTATCAGTGGATTGTTTTCTTTTTTATTTGTATCCATCCTTTTAATATTGTTTTAAAAATTAACTCTGTTTATATGAGATCATTAACTGTGTTTCATACTAAAATAAAGTTAAATTTGTGTGAGGTCATGCATTTAAATTGTATGAACGTTGGGTAACAAATACCTTTTGGCTTGGTTGGTTCATCCGTTTTGCAACTTTCAAACACTATATAAAATTAAGATAAATGCCATGATGATGCATCCATGGTCTAGATGAAAATGTGCTTAATTCTCAAATTTAATTATAGCTAGTAAGTTATTACAGGAAATCAATAAACAAAATACCTTCAACATACATAAACTTTTAATGTTAGAAATGTTAAAAAAAAATTAAAATATATAAAAATAAGACAAAAAAAACACAACAACACCTTCCAAATACTATTAAGTACATACATGTATTAAGCATGGAAACTCAAGTGCTATCCATGATGGGCTATGACATCTCAGTCCTGAACATATATACATATTTTTAAGGTTTGGCAAATCATGTAGTTATTGTATTTTTTATTTGTATTTGAGTTGCACGGTTGAAACTTTAACATATAAGTTTGTGGTACTGAATTTTTTTTATTTCAGGACGTATCTTCAATTCACAGAACCCGATCCTCAGGTAATATAATATGTATTAATTTGCAATATGAAATATTTATATCCGACTGGCATAGAAAAAAAAAATACTGAAATTACGTATTTTCACTTCTTAATTTTAAAACTACTTAAGTATGTTCTTCGATCGTAATTTCTACTTATACATATCTAAAGTTAATTTATAGTGAATAATTGTTCCATCTTTATTTTGCTACTTTTTTTGTTTGATTTTGGAATTTGTTTCGAACACCATACCTAATACTGGTAAATACTTACAAACCAGACCTATCAAAAATCCGAAAAATACCCAATTTTACTTGTAATTTCTCTCCCGGCTAGATAATGCATGTTGTGTACTAGATGTTTAATGCCAATGATCAAGAAACTGAATTATCTTTTTCTTTTTTCTTGTAAAATGTGAAGAACTAAAGATAACTATTATTTATTTATTTATGCAGGCTAGAGTACCTGAGAAATGAAGTGCTACACAGTTTTGTTTTCTTTTGTTTTCTATGATTTCTGAAGACATGATACTTTGTAATGAAAATAAAGTTGTTGTATTGTAATTTTCTTGAAATAAGGGTTATAGATGAAAATAAGATTGTAAAAGATTACAAATGAAAATTTTGACTTTTATAGTTGAAATTTTGGTTAGTGTTGTCATGGATGTTATTTGCGATACTTTTGTTTTTTCAGATTTAATGCTTATGTAGAATAGTAAATCATCAGTGATACATTGTTCTATACCAGTGCATCATTAACAGTTTTCAATGCCTCAGATTTTTTTTTTTTTTTGAAGAAATCCGGCAGTGGCTTTCCTTTTTGCTCTCTCTCTTTTCATTTGTGTTTCCTGGTACTTCTGTTAAAAACATATTGTATATCCCTTTTTGATAGTTTTGGTTTTTTCATACCCACAAAAAGACATTCACCAAATTCAGGGGATGCCAAGTCATGTTTCTTTCTAACCTAATACACCAATAATTAATTGTAAAAGGTTTGTTCTAATACATTGAAGTCATGTTCTAGGGTTTCAGGAGCCCTTTATATTATTAACTAGTGTTAACTGGTTTTTGATTTTTTACATGAATTAAGGATTTTGCGTCAGGGATCTGAGCCGGTGTGGCAGCAGGGATGCCTGTAGTTGGTCTAGCCACAAGAAATCCTGAGCAAGTTCTCATGGATGCAGGAGAAAGTCTCTTGATAAAGGATTATGAAGATTCAAGTTTATGGAACATACTGCAAGAGCTCGAGCCTTCGATAGCCAAGAAACTTGAGGCTTGAGATAGTAACAAACATTAGGTGGATACAACTCAAATATAATAACGATATCTAAAAATAGAAAGATACACTTTCTTTAGGAAGCCTGAAAATGTTTATTGTTCCTCATATGTTGCACAAATCAATTGATGAAAACAAACAACAAGATTTAATGGAGCAGAGATGCAAGCATTTCAGTATCTGGAGCCCCTAATAACTTTAATTCATATGTTGCTTAACCATCTTATCTCAATTTTATATAGAACTGAAGAAATACAAAATCATAAATGATCATCATTTCAGAAAAATTCAACAAAAATGCATTCAAAACATCTTCTTGAGCACAACGCAAACCTTAACATTATAAAAGACAAACATCTACAACAAATTGCCTCTTTCTATGCTATTCAAACATCTACAACCAATTGCCATTTGGTGTTGACCATAAATTGAAAGCAAGCTGTGCAAGCCCATGGAGCAGATCTCTTCTCAAGTAATAATTGTTGTTTCCAACTTTGACCTATCAAATTTTAATCAAAGAAATCTCTTGAGTACAAAATTCTTAAATAAAGTTAAGCAAAAGTACTTACTGCTATGAAATTAGCAACAAGTGTAACTTGGAATTCACCATTCACATTTAACAGCTGGTATATATGCATACGCATAGGCTAATCAACACCAATTTTTTTAATTAAATAAATAAACCAATAACAAAATATATGACAAATATGCCCATAATTGCACTTTCTTCATTAGCCAATGGAGAGTTACAAAATCAAAGAATTAAGATATGGTCAACTCAAACGACTTAAACAACACCAGACCTCTATTATATACTTTTGAAACCTCTAGAGTAAATTTCTAAATTCTAATTGAATTGAACTCTCCAATACCCAGTATAGCAGCTGATACAAGGAGTTTCTGGAGGGACTTATTTCATAAGTCAACTGATATATCACAAGTACTACTTAAATATTTTTTTACAAAAATATTCATTTCAACAATTGCATCAAGTACTACTTTTGTGTTTCTCTTTATTTCTAAATTAATATGGACTCTTTCCTTCTCAAAAAGTATTAGAATTATCAATCCAACACTAATTACCCATAAAAATTCAATGAAAGTTGCATATCATAATATATTATATATATATAATGTTGTCAACTGTATCCTTTGAAAGCTTGGTAGATGTACTTGTGAGTTAATTTATGAGTAAATGTTGATCTCGCAGGTGAATCCAAAGTTAATAGGTGAAGGGGATGGCATGATCATCCATGTGGATGTGTCTAAACCTCCATCATCATGTTTAGTACCAAGAGAGATACTCAACTCACTGATTGCAAGAATGCATGCTAGGTCTGCTCACAATTTCGTGAAAGATGATGTACTCCGGATCCAACATGCAATCCATAGAGGAGGGATACAGATGACAGTGATTACTTCATAGTGAAAAACAATATTGTTGAAATGCAAAATGTAGCATACAATATATCTTTGATTACTTTAATTAAACCTTGAAATGGTACTTTAAACATATGCTTAGTTCCTCTTGAATTTAATTAAGAAATATTGTCAAATGAGTGGCATATATAGCATGGGACCACAACTAGCTTACTGAATAACACTAATGTCTACACCAAAGCAAGTTTGCAGGAAAGTTGTAAACTAAAGTTGTATATCTATATAAGGGTGTGATGCTCCGGAGATGGACATGACCTATGGACAGGAGGCCAAAGAGGCATTTACATTTTGTGAGTTATAAAGTGATACGTTTCATTTCTTCTTAATATCAAGTATTTTGTATATGTTTAATACTTCTTATTTTTTATTATCAAGTGGCATGTAACATTTTCATTTGTTTTTTATATTTGTTTCTTATTCTGGTTACGATCAAGTGACTGATGGTATTATTTTTGGTGCAACATTAATTTATCTTCTGAGTAATGTAAATAGTTTTTCTCTACCTTATACCTTTGGTGATTTTAAAATTGTTAGAGTTTCACGAAAAACAAAAAATAAGACGCAACACATATATATAGTCGGATATTCATTTGGAGCATTATATTTCTGGTAAAGCTGGTACTGTTTGAATATAAAACTGTATCATTGCCATCTCATTTTAGACAAAAAATAAAATACTTTTCACAAAAATCGAGTAAAAAAACTTGTACAATTGTATTTCTAGTAAAGAAAACTACTATTATTTTGAAATTAATTGTATCGTTATATCTAAAATATAGTTTTTTTTTTTTAAATCGTGGGTCAGAACTCTCTGAAATTTCAAAATTTGGAATTAATACTATTTTAACTCAACAATTCAGCGATGAATAATTGTTTTAAGAGAATTGAATGGGGGGCAGGGCAATAAACGACCTTAACCTTGAGATTAACGGAGTTGTTGTGTTTAATTAAAGGATGCTTGTCTTAAATGTTAATAAATAAATTCAATATTGTGAAGAAAAAATGACATGGGTGTAAGTTTCTCAGGAGGTTAGTGATTACCTTATGCTGTTAACATTATCTTAGCACATTAAAAGATTTATATTCTTGTGGTCACACAACATATATGTGAATAAAAAAATAAGAATATTTTTGCAAATTCATTGGAATTGTATGATGAGGTACATAGCCTTCGCCTTGGGTTCGTTGTTTTATTTGTTTTTTGACTTCTTTGAGTACTATATAATGATGAATTTAACTAGCGACAACATCCTATAAACATATATACATATATAGGTAGGAATTAAGTTTGAGAAGTACATTCAATAATTATATTAATGGAGTTATTGGAGAAAGCCAACAAAAATATAATCATAAACAATTAAGAAAACATTACGACTACTGAGTCTATAAAAGGTAATAATATCCACCTAAATATGTTTTTATTTCAAGGAGTTTTAATACATGATGTGATTTTGTAATGCCAATACACATGACGACATGATTGCTTAAAAGTGGTGCCGTAATTAAATTGATGACGTGCAGAGCTAGAGGTATAACTCAGCATGAGGATAACATATCACCCAAGACCAATGTTGAGATAGAAATTAAAGGTTAACGAATGGCAGAAGAATTACCCGCTCATTATTGTTCAAATTATTTTATTTTGAAATAGGGATTATGTTTTACTGAACGAAAACTAAGTGTCGATTCTAGGCCTTATAATTTGGATAATAATATTGAAGCTTAAATTTTACATTTGGTTTATATAATACAAATATACAATTGTTATTTTAAATTATATTAGGAGCAGGCAATGAGCATACTTTTTTTATTTTTTTATTTAAGAATCTAGCTCTCAAATTCTATTGATAAGTGACACAAGAGATGTCAGCTTTTATATAAAGATATTATCTGAGAAGGATAATTCAACTATACTTGTGTTCATCAGACAGTTGGGTGAAAGTATCTAGTCCGTTTCATTGGGCCATTTTGTGGGAATTCCAGGTGGGCCCAGAGGCCTTGTTTTATTCACTAGATGAAAACTTTGTTCTCTTTCATTCTAGATAGTTGATGTTAGCACTCAGATTTCTCATGTATTTTGGTTTCGGATAGAGAAAACTTTTATTTTAATATCCATAACGGTTCTGATCAATTTGGATTTCAAGTGGGCGACGTTTCACATGGAGGATATTGTTTTTTATTCCTTAGATGATTTTCTTTTATAAATTTATCCAAAGAGATTGCAAATAAAATTTGTATCCTATACACATTTACTGTGTGATTATCTTATGCTATTAATATTATCATAGCACATTAAAAAAAATATATATATTATTGAGTAGTCACACAACATATATGAGAAAACAAAAGTAAGAATATTTTTGCAAATTCATTGGAATTGTATGATGAGATACATAGCCTTAGCCATGGGTTAGTTGTGACATAATAAATATTTTATACTGACTGATTGAATTAAGGCGTTAAGAATCGAATAATAAATATAGAAAAACGGTCCAGTGCGGATGGATGACCCGCACTGCGGGTGGCTTCACCCGCACTGGGACAATTTTCCTTAACGAATTCCTGTGATTTTCACTGGGTGCGGATGGTAATGCGGATGGGAATCCGCAGTGCGGGTGAGTTCTGTACTCTTCTGAAGTTGACGAATTTTCGCTAAGTACTGGATGCGGATGGGAATCATCCGCACTGAGCTCAGTGCGTCCGCACTAGGCTCGGACTTTTTCCTGCGTCTTGAGTGCGGCTGGACGGATCCGCAGTGCGGATGATTGATCCGCACTGGGGTGTGTTTGTTATTTGCGCAGTGAATGCGGCTGGATGGATCCGCAGTGCGGATGGTTGGTCCGCACTGGGGTCTGTATTTCTGTTATTCTTGTTATTTTGAGGGACCTATTTGCAAAATGGATTAAATAAACATCTTCTCTCTTTCTCTTTCATCTTTTTAATAAATAAAATATTACATAAGGGCCTATTTGTAACACACATTTTAAAGTTTGGTAATATTAATAAAATGAAGGGGTATATGTGCAAAATTCCAATTATTAAAACAAAACTCTTTCTTCTTCTTTCATTCCACCGAATTAATTGAAGAGGAATTCGTGAAAGTTAGGTTTAGAGCCGAACCAAAGGGAAAGAGAGAGAGAGAGAGAAATTGAACGCGGAAACTGATCGGACTGACCGGAAAATCTAGAGTCGAGCTGAATTGACGATCCTTGATCGATTAGAAAGCTTCAATTTGGTATATATTTCTCCCTTGGTAATTTCTTGAAAATCCTAATTTATTCGATTTATTCGATTTGTCATGATTTCGGTTGGAATTTGTAATTAGGGTTTCGTAATCGAGTTCTAGCTCGATTAGTTGTTAATTTGTGATAATTGATACGATTTATCTTCCTTTTCTCTTGGAAACCCTAATTTTATTTGATTTGATATATTTTGGTGAAATTCGAAGTCGAATTTGATTTGAAACGTTATAACTCGATAATCGGATTGATTTGCTTGTGGAATTTGGAATTAAACCAGGATTTTGGGGTTGGATTGAAATGGAAAGGAATTATGATAGTTCATGTGAAACTCTGGAAATTGTTGGAATTAATCGAGTTATAACTTCGTTAAAACCTACCGATTGAATTGGAATTCGAATTAGGGTTTGGTAATGGTATTAATTATCGGATATTAATCGAACGCGTTAATCGAATTTAACGTATAAAATAGGTGGTAATCATACGAGGCAAAGGAATTCTGGGTCGTTCGAGACGCCTGAGCCTTAGTCGAGCGTGCTATTACTCAGGTGCGGGGTTTCTGGACTTGTCTGATAGTTTATATTCAGAAATTAAACTGTGTTTTGATTCAGAAATTAAACTGTGTTTTGATTCAGAAATTAAACTGTGTTTTGATTCATGTAATTAAACTGTGTTTCGATTCATATGCATTGCATTGCCCAAATAAAGTGAAACTCGAATTGTTTAAATCTGATTGATTTGCATGCTGGTATGGTTATTATTTGTGTTGATCTGAATGATCTGATTTTGGAATTAAAGTCACCGTGCTTTATATCACCATCGGTTGGTGGATATGGTATTATTGTCATCCACCGTGATGACGTCACCCAGGGGGTGAATCCGGATTTGTCAAAGTCTAATGCATGGACGTTTGACGCTCAGTGTTCTAAAGCTTTAGATCGTCTGGCCTTCGGCAGTTCCCAGTACCGGTTGGGACGAAGGGTAAGTGACTTTGTACTATGATTTTGGATGTGGTGACTGTGTATCGGATGGCATTACCCAGGGGGTATTGCGTTTGGATGGTCAGTTGGATTTATATGGATTTCCGGATATGAATTAGAACCAGACTTTTAATTAAACAATTAAGCCTGTAACTACAGATGAGTGTCATGAGAAAAGGTTTTACCTGGTACAGCCGTCTGTAGGTGTCTGTAACCCTACAGATGAGTGGGAACGAATTGGGGTCCAGTTTGGTGGAACATCTGTAGTTACTACCAGATATTCTGAAATCGAGTTAAACCAAATATTGTGTGCTTGAATTTCATCTTGGCAATTCCTGAATTTTGATTTCATTTGAATAAATGTTGTCGGGTTTGTGTATTGATGTTTATATATGATTATAAACTGATTTGAGCTTTATTTGTGTTTACTTTTTGAATATAATCTTTGATTGCAAGTCCAGGGACGATTTGTGGCAATTTATCGCACTGAGAATTCAATTCTCATCCCCTCTTTTGGGTTAATTTTTCAGGTACCGGTTCGGTGGATCCGAGAGAGACACGAGGTCGGTAGGCCTGGGTTTCACCGTTGCTTAGCTTGTCTGGTATTGTGACTAGAGACATGTATAGATTTATGTTTTGATTGTATATATATATGTGTTCTCTATGTCATTTGGTGATACGTATCCATCGAGATACGGATTTTGTATGATATTACCTGACCAGTTGGGATTTGTGAACTGTTTTTCTTAGTTATTTGTTTGTTTTGTTGGTGTGTTTTACTTTCTATTATATCGTACTTGCCTTGTAGGCATACGGGCATCCGTATGTCTACGGCAGGAGGCACCCGTCACGCCTCGTGGGGCCGCGGGGTGTGACAGGTCTCCTTCCCCGGTTGGTATCAGAGCATGGTTTAGAACCTGAACCAGACTTGTTTGGATACGAGAGTGGTATACGTATTAATGGGGTCGTCGCGACTATACGAATTTTGTATGATATATCGAATATTATAAACTAACTTTGTTTATTCAGAAAATGGAAACACCACACCGAGGTAGAGGTAGACCTCGGAGGAATCAGGAATTGATTATTGAGCCGGCTGTGGATCAGGCTGGGGCTGGTCCAGCTGGTGCTGAGGGAGCTGGTGGCGCTGGAGGAGCGCCAGGTAGAGACCGGGACATAAATGACCGGCTGATTGCGGCCTACGAGAGAGGTCGCCAAGCAGAGATGCGGGATGCAGCACCGGTGGTTTGCGGTGGTGCACCCGAAGAGTTTAGAAGGCTTTATGATTCATTTCTGCGCTTGAATCCGCCGCGCTATGATGGAACCGGCGGGTATGCGGCAGCCGAGGAATGGCTGGCGCAAATAAATGCAAAGCTGAACTTATGCCGCGCACCTGAGGATGACAAAGTAGAGATAACTGAGCAGCAATTGGAGGGTGACGCAAGGTTCTGGTGGGATGGGGCCCGACGCAGTTATGTCGGGGAGGAAGCGAGAATTCCGTGGGAATGGTTTGAGCAGCAGTTCAACCGGAGATTTCTGAGCAATATTCAACGTGAAGCGTTGCGGAGAAAGTTTCTGGAATTAAGGCAAAATGGGCGTCCGGTGGGGGATTACAATAGTGAGTTTCTGGCGTTGTCGCGGTATGCATCAGATATTCAGAATGATGCGGCAAGGTATCACAGGCACCATTTGGATGGTTTGGATGGAAATATATCGATGATTGTTGATACTCCGACTGCTACGGAGTTGCAATCTATGATGGATCATGCGGAACAGGTAGAGAAATTGGGAAACTAACACCGTGTATTTCGGCTGTAGAGATGAAACATTTATTAGAATCAGGGTGTGATGCTTACTTGGCGGCCGTGATTTATGCGTCTGCGGCAGTTCCAGATATCAGCACCATTCCGGTGGTTTCGGAATTTGTGGATGTATTTCCGGAAGAGATTGTAGGGTTGCCACCAGAGCGAGAAGTAGAGTTCGGTATCGAACTAGTACCGGGCACAACACCGATTTTAAAAGCGCCGTATCGAATGGCACCGACAGAACTGAAAGAACTTAAGGCGCAGTTGGAAGATATGTTGGAGAATGGATTTATCAGACCTAGCACGTCACCATGGGGCGCGCCAGTATTGTTTGTCAAGAAGAAAGATGGAACATTGCGGTTATGCATTGATTACCGCGAGTTGAACAAGGTAACTGTGAAAAATAAATATCCGTTACCTCGGATTGACGATCTGTTTGATCAGTTACAGGGATCCTCAATATATTCAAAGATTGATCTGAGAACAGGGTATCATCAGCTGAGAATACGGCCGAGCGATGTGGATAAGACAGCGTTCCGTACAAGGTACGGGCATTATGAATACTTGGTTATGCCGTTTGGGCTGACGAACGCACCGGCAGCGTTCATGGACTTGATGCACCGTGTGTTTCACGATCTGTTGGATTCTACAGTTGTGGTGTTCATTGATGATATACTGGTGTATTCGCGCTCGCGAGAAGAACATGAGGTACATCTTAGAATTGTATTGCAAAGATTGCGTGAACATCAGTTATTCGCAAAGTTGTCGAAATGTGAATTTTGGTTGGAGGAAGTTACGTTTTTGGGGCATGTGGTTTCTGGAAAAGGGTTAGCGGTGGATCTCGAAAAGATTCGAGCTGTGACAGATTGGAAAAGGCCGGAGACAGTTACTGAAATTCGCAGCTTTCTGGGGTTAGCCGGGTACTACAGGAGATTTGTACTCGGATTTTCGCGGTTAGCCGCGCCACTTACAAAATTGTTGCACAAAGGCGTGAAATTTGATTGGGGTACTGCGCAAGATAAAAGTTTTGAGGAATTGAAGAGTCGGCTGGTATCCGCGCCAGTCCTTGCTATGCCGACTACTGATAAAGAGTACACGGTTTACACCGATGCATCTCGATTGGGTTTGGGTTGCGTACTGATGCAAGATGATCATGTAATTGCCTACGCATCTCGGCAATTGCGACCGCACGAGCAAAACTACCCGACGCATGATTTGGAGTTAGCGGCGGTGATATTTGCGCTGAAGATTTGGCGGCATTACTTGTATGGCGTGAAATGCCGAATCTATACTGATCATCAAAGTCTGAAATACATCTTCACGCAAAAGGAGTTAAATTTGAGACAAAGGCGGTGGTTAGAATTGATGAAAGACTATGACTTGGATATCCAGTATCATGCAGGAAAAGCGAACAGTGTAGCAGATGCGTTGAGCAGAAAGAGTCAGGTAAACCTGGCGTCGGTGATTACAAATGACACTCATCTTCTCGAGGAAATGCGCAGAATGGAAATACATGTTGGCGCGTCACGCGAATTAGCATTGGAAGTTGCATCTAAATGTAATAGAAGTGTGGTTGGGACTAGCGCAACTGCAATTGCGTCGGTTGTGCTAGCAGCGGTTGAAATTCGATCGGAATTACACGAGCAGATTCGTGCATCACAACAGAATGATCCGAGATGTCAGAAATTCAAACTGCACTATGAGTCAAACGCAGATTCACCGTTTCAAGTTCAAGGAGATGGCATCTTGCGGTTTCACGACCGCATTTGTATACCAAGTAATTCGGAATTGAAAGATCTGATTTTGTCAGAGGCGCACAATTCGGGATACGCTATCCATCCGGGAGAGGTAAAAATGTATCAAGATCTAAAGAAGTATTTTTGGTGGCCAAAGATGAAAAAGGAAGTACAAAGGTACGTTGAAAAGTGTCAAATATGTCAGCAAGTTAAAGCGGATCGGCAGAGAAAAGCAGGATTGCTAAGACCGCTGGAAATACCTACAAGGAAATTTGAATCAATCACAATGGATTTCGTAAGTGGATTTCCGAGAACTGTCGGAAGGTATAATACAGTTTGGGTGATTGTGGATCGATTAACGAAGATAGCGCATTCATTCCGCTTCGAATTGAAACATCTGGGCCAGAATTGGCGGAATTGTTCCTGAAATATCAGTTCAAGTACCATGGTTGCTCGCGCAATATTATTTCTGACCGAGATCCTCGGTTCACTTCTCATTTCTGGGAGAGTTTTCAAGAAACAATGGGTACCAAGTTGAGATTTAGCACCGCGCACCATCCTCAGACTGACGGTCAGTCTGAGCGCACCATTCAGACACTGGAAGACATGTTGCGCTCCTGCGCGCTAAGTTTACAAGGTTCGTGGGTTGATCATTTGTATCTAGTGGAGTTTGCGTATAACAACAGTTATCATTCGAGCATTGGTATGTCACCACAAGAGGCGCTGACAGGGCAGCAGTGCCGTACTCCACTGTGGTGGGGACCAGCGGGTACCTATCCACCTACAGGGCCGCAAATGTTAGAAGAAATTGCTGAGAAAACGAAGATGGTTCTGAGTCGGCTCAAGTCGGCTCAAGAAAGGCAAAAGAAATATGCGGATGTTCACCGAAGACCGTTGGAATTTCAAGAAAGTGATCACGTATGGCTTCGAGTTTCGCCTGTCAGAGGCGTGCATCGATTTGGTGTTTCGGGCAAGCTAAGTCCTCGATATATTGGGCCGTTCCAGATTTTGCGACGAGTTGGACCGGTTGCATACGAGCTTGCACTACCACCAGCGTTGGACCGGGTTCATCCGGTATTCCATGTATCACAGTTACGCAGATATGTGCGAGATCCGTCGCATTGTATTGATCATTCGGGTTTATGCGTACAAGATGATCTGACATATCAGGAAGAACCAATGCAGATATTGGATCGAAAAGAGCAACGGCTACGAAGCAAAGTGATTCGGCTCGTGTTGGTAAAATGGGGACGCCATTCCGATAAGGAAGCGACGTGGGAGCTCGAAGAGAGCATCCGAGAAAAGTATCCGGAGTTATTCGACAATTAAGGTACGAAATCAAGTTCAGCGGACTGAACTTCATTTTAAGGGGGGGAGAAATGTGACATAATAAATATTTTATACTGACTGATTGAATTAAGGCGTTAAGAATCGAATAATAAATATAGAAAAACGGTCCAGTGCGGATGGATGACCCGCACTGCGGGTGGCTTCACCCGCACTGGGACAATTTTCCTTAACGAATTCCTGTGATTTTCACTGGGTGCGGATGGTAATGCGGATGGGAATCCGCAGTGCGGGTGAGTTCTGTACTCTTCTGAAGTTGACGAATTTTCGCTAAGTACTGGATGCGGATGGGGATCATCCGCACTGAGCTCAGTGCGTCCGCACTAGGCTCGGACTTTTTCCTGCGTCTTGAGTGCGGCTGGACGGATCCGCAGTGCGGATGATTGATCCGCACTGGGGTGTGTTTGTTATTTGCGCAGTGAATGCGGCTGGATGGATCCGCAGTGCGGATGGTTGGTCCGCACTGGGGTCTGTATTTCTGTTATTCTTGTTATTTTGAGGGACCTATTTGCAAAATGGATTAAATAAACATCTTCTCTCTTTCTCTTTCATCTTTTTAATAAATAAAATATTACATAAGGGCCTATTTGTAACACACATTTTAAAGTTTGGTAATATTAATAAAATGAAGGGGTATATGTGCAAAATTCCAATTATTAAAACAAAACTCTTTCTTCTTCTTTCATTCCACCGAATTAATTGAAGAGGAATTCGTGAAAGTTAGGTTTAGAGCCGAACCAAAGGGAAAGAGAGAGAGAGAGAAATTGAACGCGGAAACTGATCGGACTGACCGGAAAATCTAGAGTCGAGCTGAATTGACGATCCTTGATCGATTAGAAAGCTTCAATTTGGTATATATTTCTCCCTTGGTAATTTCTTGAAAATCCTAATTTATTCGATTTATTCGATTTGTCATGATTTCGGTTGGAATTTGTAATTAGGGTTTCGTAATCGAGTTCTAGCTCGATTAGTTGTTAATTTGTGATAATTGATACGATTTATCTTCCTTTTCTCTTGGAAACCCTAATTTTATTTGATTTGATATATTTTGGTGAAATTCGAAGTCGAATTTGATTTGAAACGTTATAACTCGATAATCGGATTGATTTGCTTGTGGAATTTGGAATTAAACCAGGATTTTGGGGTTGGATTGAAATGGAAAGGAATTATGATAGTTCATGTGAAACTCTGGAAATTGTTGGAATTAATCGAGTTATAACTTCGTTAAAACCTACCGATTGAATTGGAATTCGAATTAGGGTTTGGTAATGGTATTAATTATCGGATATTAATCGAACGCGTTAATCGAATTTAACGTATAAAATAGGTGGTAATCATACGAGGCAAAGGAATTCTGGGTCGTTCGAGACGCCTGAGCCTTAGTCGAGCGTGCTATTACTCAGGTGCGGGGTTTCTGGACTTGTCTGATAGTTTATATTCAGAAATTAAACTGTGTTTTGATTCAGAAATTAAACTGTGTTTTGATTCAGAAATTAAACTGTGTTTTGATTCATGTAATTAAACTGTGTTTCGATTCATATGCATTGCATTGCCCAAATAAAGTGAAACTCGAATTGTTTAAATCTGATTGATTTGCATGCTGGTATGGTTATTATTTGTGTTGATCTGAATGATCTGATTTTGGAATTAAAGTCACCGTGCTTTATATCACCATCGGTTGGTGGATATGGTATTATTGTCATCCACCGTGATGACGTCACCCAGGGGGTGAATCCGGATTTGTCAAAGTCTAATGCATGGACGTTTGACGCTCAGTGTTCTAAAGCTTTAGATCGTCTGGCCTTCGGCAGTTCCCAGTACCGGTTGGGACGAAGGGTAAGTGACTTTGTACTATGATTTTGGATGTGGTGACTGTGTATCGGATGGCATTACCCAGGGGGTATTGCGTTTGGATGGTCAGTTGGATTTATATGGATTTCCGGATATGAATTAGAACCAGACTTTTAATTAAACAGTTAAGCCTGTAACTACAGATGAGTGTCATGAGAAAAGGTTTTACCTGGTACAGCCGTCTGTAGGTGTCTGTAACCCTACAGATGAGTGGGAACGAATTGGGGTCCAGTTTGGTGGAACATCTGTAGTTACTACCAGATATTCTGAAATCGAGTTAAACCAAATATTGTGTGCTTGAATTTCATCTTGGCAATTCCTGAATTTTGATTTCATTTGAATAAATGTTGTCGGGTTTGTGTATTGATGTTTATATATGATTATAAACTGATTTGAGCTTTATTTGTGTTTACTTTTTGAATATAATCTTTGATTGCAAGTCCAGGGACGATTTGTGGCAATTTATCGCACTGAGAATTCAATTCTCATCCCCTCTTTTGGGTTAATTTTTCAGGTACCGGTTCGGTGGATCCGAGAGAGACACGAGGTCGGTAGGCCTGGGTTTCACCGTTGCTTAGCTTGTCTGGTATTGTGACTAGAGACATGTATAGATTTATGTTTTGATTGTATATATATATGTGTTCTCTATGTCATTTGGTGATACATATCCATCGAGATACGGATTTTGTATGATATTACCTGACCAGTTGGGATTTGTGAACTGTTTTTCTTAGTTATTTGTTTGTTTTGTTGGTGTGTTTTACTTTCTATTATATCGTACTTGCCTTGTAGGCATACGGGCATCCGTATGTCTACGGCAGGAGGCACCCGTCACGCCTCGTGGGGCCGCGGGGTGTGACATTAGTTGTTTCATATGTTTTTGACTTCTTTGAGTACTATATAATGATGAATTTAATATTGTATTGGCAGATAATTAACGAGCAACAAGTACGAGAAACATATGTACATATATAGGTATAAAGTTTGAGAAATAAATTTAATAATTATTTTTAATGGAGCTATTGGAGAAAGCCAACAAAAATAATATTATAAAAGTTAAGAAAAAATTATGACTACAGAGTTTATAAAATAAAATAGTACCCACCTAATATGTTTTCATTCTATAATTTCTCTAAATTATAAGCTATTAGCAAGTCGCATGTAACTAATCCTTTTCATTTAGTATGACTACATGATTTCTTATAAGTTGTGTGGTGAATTGATGACGTGCAGAGCTAGGGATATATATCATCCAAGACCAATGGTCAGATAGAAAAGGTTAAGGAATGTCTCAAGTATTACCCTCTCATTATTATTGTATTTAATTAGTGGATCTTGATCTTATCGTAGTTTTTTTTTTATAAAATAAAAAGTAAAGTAATAAGAATCAAGCTCGCAAATTCTATTGATAAGTGACACAAAAGATATGAAATTTTATATAAAATTATCATGGTATTATCCGATATGGGTAATTGAACTATACTTGTGTTCATCAGACAGTTGGCTGGAAGTATCTAATCCGTTTCATTGGACCATTTTGTGGAAATCCCAGGTGGGCCCAGAGACCTTGTACATTAAACTTTCTCAGATACTGGTTGGCTCATCCATTTTGCAACTTTCAAACACTATATAAAATTAAGATAAATGCCATAATGAAGAATTCCACTGAGATACATCCATGGTCTAGATGAAAATTTGCTTACATATTATCAAACTTAATTACAGTGAGTTATTTGAGGAAATTAATAAACTTAATTTCTTTAAAGTACCTTAATTCAATATCCAGAAACTTTTAATGTTAGAAAGGTTAGAAAGGTTTTAATGTTAGAAGGTATGCATTTTTACCTCTAAACTTGTACTATATAATATAATATCAAAAATAAAATAAATTTCACTCTAATAAATTAAAATCTTTTTGTGCAAATTGACCCTCGTTAATTACAATTGCTAGCTATATTTACATTAACGATAAATCTTTATTTAAATATTGACCCCATAGATTAAAATCCCCAATTTTTTATTTATATCCAAAAAAAAATATAAATTTAAAAAATTAACCAAACCGTGCGTTTATTTCTAAACCTACCCAAACTTGAAAAAAAATTTCCGGTTTTAACACCAATTTCCAAAAAAAAAAATTCCAGTAAATGGATATTAAAATCGAAAAAAATATTTCCGATAATGAATTTCTGGAAAAAAAATTTCCGGTTTTGAGTTCCAAAACCGGGAATTTTTTTTTTCAATTTTAGAATTATTATTATTTTTTTTTATATGAAAAAAAAATTTCCGAATTTTTTTTTTCGGATTCTTTTTTTTCAGTTTTTATAATTTATTTATTTTTTGTATTGATGTATTATAAATATTTAATATATTTTTTTAAAAATAGATGAAATGCTATATAATTTGATTTATTCGAAAAATTGCTACTAATTGTAGAAAAATTCAAATAAATTGAAATTTTTGTTAATTATGTGTATTTTTGAATGATCTACGTGCTGATGTAATCACTTTTGCAGTTTGATGCTTGTATCAGTCCAGATTTATTAATTTACCAGCAGAGGTCAAATTTGATATATACACATAGGGCTGGCAACGAGCCGGCTCGATCCGAGCGAGACCAAGCTCATAGCTCTCTCGTTTTAGCAACGAGCGAGTCATGAGCGAGTCAACATTTGGATTCGAGCTGAAAAAGTGGCTCATGGCTCGCTTGTTTTGGCAACGAGCGAGCCGAGCCAGCTCGTGAAAGCTCGTGGGCCAAAAACCCAAATGTTTTAGATAATAAATTATAAAGTCTACTGTCATAAATTAAGTTTATAACTAAATTCATACACATTAAATTACTAAATCTTCAAATTCATACAAACACAGTTCACAAAATAAATTCATGTATACTAAATTCACACAAATTTATACCAATGTATAAATTCATACTTGGACCAAGCTGGCTTGCCAGCTCACAAGCGAGCTAGGCCCCAGCCCAAACTCATTAATTTTGAGTCGAGCTAGTGATGAGCTGGCTCGTTAATAGTCGGTCCACTAACGAACGAGTTGTTAGTGAGCGAGCCAGATGCGAGTCACGATTGATCCACGAGTTACGAGGTTTTTTGCCACCCCTAAACCCTAAAACTGGATTCATTACCGAATTTTTTTTTTCCGGTTTTAATATCCATTTACCGAAAAAAAATTCCGGAAATTGTTGTTGAAATTATAAAAAAAGTTTTCAGTTTTGGTAGTTTTCGAAATAAATGCGCAGTTTGGTTTATTTTTTAAATTTATATATTTTTTTGGATATAAATAAAAAAATCGGTCTCACTGCTTTGCTGATAGCTTAATTCTTTCCATTTTGAAACTTGTCCGACTTGTGTTTTATTTAAATGTATTATTTTCAACGCTAAAACGTGTAAATAAATTAAAATATTGTTAGCATTTATTTATTTAAAATTTGCAAATATGGTCATTCCCAAAATATAATCCAAAATATAATGTGAAAGTTTATCTAAGATGAAAAAAATAGTCAATTTTCTAGTAATTAAATTTTTGAAAGCACACTTTTTTACCGCATGATGTTTTAGGCGTTCTTTCTTTTAAGTATACGATATTTATGCCTTGTAGTATAACTATTTATGAATTTTTTATTTTTTTTCTTTCGAAGAGAAAAATCTATGAGACTCGAACCAGGGACCTGCTGATCAAGTTATTAATTTCATATGCAAATTTTGTATAATGTTACATAATTAATTAGTATCAAGAGTTTGAAAAAATAGTGAATAAATTTTGGAAGTTGATTCTTTAATTTATTGATTTGTATAAAATGAAAATGAAAATAAAAAGTGATATTTTTTTATTTTATATAGAGAAAATAATATATATCATAGCTAATGGTTTTATTTTGGCATATAAATTGTAGAATTTCTATTATCAGAATATAAAAATGGAGACATGATGAATATATAAAAATTGAAGGTATTTGAATATTCTTTAATAATTAACTCTGAATAGATGAGACTATTAATTATGCTGTCATCAGGTCACACTTATTGCATTCTAAAATCAAGTTAATTTTGTGAGAGGCCACGCATTTAAATTGTATGAACGTTGAATATCGCATGCATTGTCTTAGTTGGTTCATCTATTTAGTTGTTTCATATATATATATATATACCGTGACATTTAAAAATAATAACATATATATGTGACTTTAATGTATGGTCAAGTTGAAAATATATATAGTTATCAATTTTAAAACGAGCTATTAGAAGAAATCAATAAACCAAAGTTTTCTATGATTTTATAAGTTTTGTATGAAGTTTTGTATGCAATTAATTAATGGATTATGCGCATGGAGAAGGAATTATGAAAATAGTTAACAGACACGGCACAAATGTCTCATTGCATTTGCATGAGCTTACAACACAAATTGCATGGTATGTAGAAGTAAACAAATTAGCTCGCCTATTTTAAGCAAAACAAAAAAAAAAGTTAATTATATAAGCAGTTCTAACAAAAATTGATATTCTGTATGTATTTTTTTTAGGAAAAATAATTAAGGCTCGAGTCTTCATTTTATTAATATATTATATAGGTAATTTTGTTCCTAATCGAACTTAAACATAGTTTGTCTTATATTAGAATTGGGATAAATTATTATTAATTAATTAATAATCAAGCGGAGGCTCGCTAATTTAATTTGTACCGTGTTTTTGTGTCTTAATTAGCCTTCATAGTTGTATATTAAATAAATTCCATTTATCAACGAGGTTTTATTCCCAATCTAATAGTGAAACTAATGAGCTTTCTTCTCAAGTGTTGTATTAGTAGATTTATCAACGATATAAATTTTGCTACACAACTGAAATATTGTGGAAAGACTTGAGGTATCAGAATGTTCATTAGGTTCAACGGTCAAAAGGATATCAAGCAAATAATAAGTTGTCATATAGTTAGATCCAACGATCAAGATGGATGCTCCTCCTCTGCCTCCCCTTCCTCCCTTTCCTCATTCTCCTCCCCCTCCCCTCCCTTCTCCTCCCCATCTCCAGCCTCCTCCACCTCATCCGCTTCCCCCACCCCCTCTCCAGCCTCCTCCTCGCCCCCCTCCCTTTCTCCCACGCGCCTCCACCTCCCCCGCCCCCTCTCTAGCCTCTTCCTTCCCCACCACTCTATAATTCAGTTGCAATATTTATTAATGAAGACTTAAAACAATCAAAGTACTTAATTTTAATATTTAATGTATTATTACATGCCCAATATAATTACAGTAGGTTAAAATGCACCATTAGTTTTGTGCTCCAATCATACTCCATATCTCTATCTCTGTTTACAAAGTTCAAACAGTCGATCCGAACCGTTCATCTTATTCTACATATTAAAATGTGCTTGGAGATCAAATTTTATATTTTTTAGAATTCTTTTACTATTATTTTAGATAGGTACAAAATCACTGCATCTGGACCATCCAAAAACAGTGATTTTGTACCTATCTAAAAAAATAGTAAAGAAATTCTAAAAAATATAAATTTGGTCTCTAAGCACATTTTAATATATAGAACAAGATGAACGGTTCGGATCGACTGTTTGAACTTTGTAAATAGAGATAGAGACGTGAGGTATGATTGGAGTACAAAATCAATATTGCATTTTAACCCTTCTCATATAATTAATAATTTTGTTCTTCAAAGTCTCCACAAGATGTGACCATAATATTTCTATATATTCGTATTTCTTAATGTAATATACGATCTTCTCTTTACTCTCACGTACTCGTACACAAACAAATGTAGAATGAAAACAAAAATAAAATGCACTCATTTTCGTAATCTATAATTGATTTTGTTACAGTCACATAAATGAAGTTTAGAAAACCTGTTTTAGTATATATATTGTATTTACAGTTTATTACTGCAAATAATTTTTCATTGATGTCAATTTGAAAAATTAATTTATGCACGGTGAGGTCAGCGACTTCTGAGTTTACTCAAAAAAAAAAAAAATTACCGTAAACACATCCAAAAGAAATAATCCACATAAGCAATGTGATATGGTCACCCGATTGAAATCTTAAACTATTTTTTGTATGAGACCAATTAAATATTATGGTGAGTTTCTAATGACTTCGGATGGTTGACTAGTTAGTTCATTTATTTTGTATTTCTTGACAATTATATTAAGCTAACTAATGCAGATTTATACTAATGAAGTTACGTTAAATAATATACTAAGAGAAAAAAAAAAATTACCAATATTAAAGGAAGCTATTGGAGAAAGCCAATGTATACAATACAATCAACTGTGAAAAATCCAATAATAATACTGGTATCCATTCGGTGAATAAAATCGACATAATCCAATGGAACCAACTTCAAAGGTTCCTATGCTGGGGCGTCAAAATCAAAATCTCAATCTTCATGTGGCAAATGGAAATCACAAGCACAGCTTCAAAAGGGCACTCATGTGTGGGCCCTGCATTGTTTAACTAGTTTGTTAAATTAAGTTCTCAATTTCTACTTTTTCACCTTTCCTTGAACATATGTTTATAATTCTTTAATGTTTTCAGTTACATTGATCTCATCACTGCTATATATGCAAGCTGAGGAATTGCTTCTATTAACTGGCTGTATATATATATATGTACAATTAATAAAACCCCAAAAATTAATTAATGTTCTAATTCACTCAACTATTTTTCAAAATCAACCAAAACTTATCAAATAAATACAAATTAATTACGGCTCAAATAAATCAAATATATGTACAGCTCAATTATATGTTTGTAAATGAGAGTTGGTGTAGTGGAAAAGGGTAGTTTGCTACACCTATGTTCCCCAGTTCGATTCATGCTAGGTGCAAAAAAAATTGAATTTTGGCCTTTGGTCTAAGCGCGGTGCACGGATATAAGATTTGGCGCTGGTGCATGCGCGATGTACAGATGCGCCAGATGTATCGGGTGCGTATCATGTCCAGATAAAGCCGTATCCTGCCGTTTCAATCTGTATCAGTGACCGTATCAGGAATTAAAGATACACCACCTCATTCGATACGCACCGAATCATGAATTAAAGATGATACACCACCTCATTCGATACGCACCGAATCATGAATTAAAGATACTTCCGATACGTACCCGATACGGGTACTGGACCCATTATGAATTATCCATGCAACATAGTTAGAGATAGATCCAATACCCTTTTCTAGCATGACAAATCCATACAAAATTTGTTTTAAGATCAAATTGTTAGCATGTCAGTTTTCGCATTCATCAGAACTGCTGTACGTAGTGACTACTGGAAAAATGAGTCTGTTCTCTCTTAAACATTTTATTTGAATCAAGAGATAGAAAGGGAACTCTGTTATAATAGTGGGATTGCAAAATTCGGTCCAAACTTTTGGAGCCTATTTTCCAATTACGGTACAAATAAGTTTTTTTTTCTTGCCAATTTCCTTTCGTTTCACACCTTTTGATAATTTCTGATAATTTTGTATAATGCGCTCTGTAGAAGAAAATTGAAATTACAAAAAAAATCTGTTCCCTGTATAGCGTTTTAGTTGAAACGAAAGTCACTACAGCCTGTTCAAATGGGATTTGTAGGAACATTCTATACGGTTAATAATGCTATATTATTTTTTATATAAATTTTTGGAGTTTTGGAAAGAATATTTATTTATGTCGAAATTTTATTTTATTGTAAGGTTTTGTGTAAAAACTATTATGGTTAAATTTCATTTATTAAGCAATAGGAAAAACTTGGATAGAAGCTTAAATTTTACATTAGGTATAGGAAAAATTATTATGATTTTAAAATTATGGCTCAGAGTTCTCTGAACTTTCAAATATTGGAACAATTATTTTTTGAAAAATTATTTCAGGAGAATAGAATTTGGAGCAGACCATGAACATATAACTGTTTGATTAGTGGTTCTAAATCAGAAAGATGGGCCAGCTTGAGAATATTCCTGCTGGGCCTGTCAGCCTGGTACATTAAACTTTCTCAAATTATTGAGTGGTCACATCAAATTAATATTAAATGCCAAAAAAAATATATATTGGCAAAGTCATTGAAATTGTATGATGAGCATTGGGTTAGTTGTTTCATATGTTTTGGACTTCTCAAATACTATATAATGTTGGCTTTAACATTGTATTGATAGATAATTTATTAGATTAATTATAGTTCTTATTAAAAATATATTTAATAATTTTTGAAACAAATTAATCAAATTAGAAAGAGCTATTGGATTAAACCAACAAAAATAATATTATAAACTGTCATGACCACAATTACGACTAAATAGTTTATGAAAGAAAAAAATACCTACCTAAATATGTGGACTCCTTGTAAGCTGCTGGGAAGCGAATAATTGACAGCAGGCATCATCAGTGAGACCTCTGATTTGGAAATGAAACTTTCATTGGGTTCTTATTAAAATAAGATCCTTTAATTTTCTTTTCATTCATGCCTATAAGAAACTTCATGGAGTTATTTGGTATAACAATTATTTACTTTGTTAATCAGATTCTATTTTTGTGGTCATACTAAAACTATTTAGGCGAGAAATACTACTAGGATGCTTAGTTTCTTTCTGCGCGATACTTTTTGTTTGTTTTGGCCACATTTAGTAGGCCATAAAGTTGAAATAGTACTTAATCAGGCAATATGATGTCTCTCTTTCTATTACATTATTTGTTAGCAGTGTTGTTATAAAATTAACATTTCTTGGTTCATATGTGAATGTAAAACACAGGACATCAAAAAGCTTATTGGCAATACCTGTTGGCAACCAAAGCAATGGGTTTAATTGGGGTTTACATTTCCTTTGTTTGCTCATGAGTGAGGATAGGTTATGGAATAGGGGTCTGAGGTTTTGAAAAATGTAAGATTTTACATTAACTTAGAAAGTGACCTTGTAACCTTGTTGTATCCGCCTAAGGGCTTTCAAACAAAAATAAATAAAAATACTTGTTTGAATAAATCAAAATGATCTTGTAAATAATATTGTATCAGAGGTAACAAAATTCATTGTTAAAAGGATTAGAGTTGGCTAAATATATTTCTCAAAATAATTCAATCATTTTTAACTAAAGTTCTTTTTTTTTAAACAAGATGCTTTTATGTCTAACAAAAGACATAACCTCTAATATTATTTTTGTCATGTTAAATTATCTGATTTGTGGACCTCTGCAAGCATTTGAGAATACATTATAACCGATATGTTATATATGGAACATGAGAATTATTGGCAGGGTAATTTGGTGTATTTCCAACTCCTTTTAAACACCCAAACTATCTGTCCTCTCTATCTCATCTTAAGAGAGGCAGGGTAATTGGGTGTATTTAATTAAGAGAAGCTATTTGTCATTCTTTTAAAGGAGTATAGTGGATAACACTAACACTTCTATTGCCTTTAATGTTTCTGTATTTTGCTGTTGATTTTGTTATAATTTTTTTCACTTTCCTTGTACATATTTCGTCCTGATGCTATTCCACTATGATGGAGTAGTCAATAAATGGAGAGGCCTGATCTTGGAGTGATGGCGCATTGCATGTTTCTGCAATTAACCTAAGTAAAGGTCCATTTTCACACATTAATCCATGATATTTTGATATTCTGCAATTACGTATTTTATTTTCAATTTGTACCTGAAATATTTAATTTTATCTGTTCTGAATTTCCTAGTATGATTTATAGACCAATTTTTTTATGCTGGATATTAAGGTGCCAGTTGGATTGGCTGCCACTAAATAGAATGATATACAGAATTTCGGTTAGTATAAATTCCCAAAAGCTGTTCATGGCAAACATAAAAACTCATGACATAATTCCGAAAACCTCAAAAGTGTAACTTGAATAATCTTCAAACTAAGTAGCTAGTAATATGTTGGAGAGTAACACAAGGTCAATTATTACCTGAGCCATTAGAAATTTAGTAAGTTAGTAAGTTTAGTAAGTTTAGTAAGTCAATTATTACCTGAGCCATTAGAAGTTAGTAACACAAGGTCAATTTTTTAATAAGTTGGTGTTTGTGTAATTAATAATATTATATGGTATATATGAAGTACAATTGTGGAGGAAACGCTTGACCTTCTAATAAGAAATTCGAAATTCCTTTTCTTTTACCTCTAAACAGGTCAAGCAACGATCATATGGATGCAGTCAAATATATGTAGTAGTCCACTAATTAATTAATTTGTATAATCAAGTGCTTAGTTAAAATTGAGGGTATTCAATAATTAATATTCGTCAGTGGACTCATAATAAAGAAAAAATTGAGCTGTATTTTATATGATGTTAATTCATGCAATTTTGACTGTCAGGTACTGCATTGTAAATATAATTGAATAAAATGAAATTGGTTGTTAACTTTTGCTTGATTGCTAGGTCATATAATTGCCACCAATTTTATCTACTTACTCTTAAGCAAATTCTGAGGTGTGTGGCATTTGATTGATTTTGCTGTTGTGACACTCCGCCATTATTTTAGACTAACTTTTCTGAATTTAAAAATAATTTTATATCTTAGAGAAGAGATTCTATAGTACCAATTAACTTAAAATTTGATTTGTTTTTTTTTAACTTCTCATATAAAAAAATATCTGGAGGAGTGCACCACTCATGCTATTCAGTACGTACTTTGAAGTAAATTAATAAGCTCTTGGAGAAAATTAAATAGAAACGATGTCAATAAAAACCGATAAAAATGATAAAAATAAATTGGTACCAATTTTCCAAAGATAAAATTCCCATGAACCAAAAAGCTTAGTTGTTCTGCCAGAAAATCAAATTTCCATGGACCAAAAAATAATAATTTTATTAGGCATTCATTTTAACCATGGGCAAAAAACAATAATTTTAATAATTCTCACAATAATTAGTATTAAATTTCCATAGACTAATCTTAATGCATGCTTTTTTATCTATGCTACATCATTAACACCCTTTTCTCTCTAAATGTATTCACTACTTTATTTATTATTATTAGATGATTCGTATTGTCATGTTCACTCTCATCACTTAAGCAAGTTTGTATTTCGTTATAGGATCTTATGTTAGGTTAATCGTGTTATTGTTTATTTCAACAATTTTTGGTTTTGGAAAATAATATTTTAATGTAAGATTTTCTATAATAACTATCATTTTTAAATTAAATTTTTATGACGGATTACATGGATAGAATTTTTTTAGCTTAAACTTTATATTAGGTATATGCCAAACTATTATTATTTTAAATTAGGATTCAGAGTTCTCTGAATTTGCAAATGTTGGAATAATTAATTTTTGAGTTATTATTTAAAGAGAATAGAAATGGAAGCATTCGAACGAAGAATATTTACTTAACTGTTCGATTAACGGATCTCAATCAGATCAATGGGCCAGCATGAGAATATTCCAGCTGAGCCCAGCAGCCTGGTACATTAAAACATTCTCAAATTATTGAGTAGTCACACAAAATTTATGGTAAATTAATACAAAAAAAAAAATTATTGTAAAGTCATTGAAATTGTATCATGACGAGAGCTTTGGGTTAGTTGTTTCACCTGTTTTGGACTTCTCAAATACTATATAATGTTGGTTTTAACATTGTATTAACAGATAATTAATTAAATTAAATTTATTATGAAAAATATATTTAATAAGTTGTGAAACAAGTTAATCAAATTATGAAAGAGATATTGGAGTAAACCAACAAAAATATTACACCAATATCAAATCATTGCCTAAAGACATTGTTAGTGAGACCGATCATCTGATTTGGAAATGGAATCTTTATTGGGTTCTCATGAAAATAAGGTCCTTTAATTTTCTTTTCATTTATGTTTATAAGAGACTTCATTGAGTTATTTGATATAAAAGTTATTTACTTTGTTAATCCAATTCTATTTTTGTTGTCATATTAAAACTATTTAGCTGAGAAATACTAAGATACCGGCAGTTTCTTTTGGCGTGATACTTTTTGTTTGTTTTCGCAACATTTGGTTGACCATAAAGTTGAAATAGTCCTTAATCAGGCAATATGATATATCTCTTTCTATTACATAATTTCTTGGCAGTGTTGTTATAAATTAACATTTTATGGTTGCTTTGTGAATATACACAGGACATTAAAAAGGCAACTAAAAGCTTAGTTACAATACCTGTTGGCAAAAAAGGCGAGGGAGCAGGGATGGGTTTTTTGTTACTGAATCTAATAATTTGTTATTTTTTTATCCCTGTTTATCTTGTTTTATATTATATATAAATTCAGTTATATTAGGTTCCATGTGTTTCTTAGTTTTTTCTTTTATTTTTTCTTTTATATAAATTCAGTTATATATTATTATAATCAATATATGTGTGTGAATTTTCATCAAACTAAGTGACAATATAATTATTTTGATATATAGTTTTGATATCTAACAAATAATTACTAAATATTTGAATATTAAACAAAAGTACGGTTTGACCATTATCCACCGGTCCTAACTAGCAAACTGTTCTGACATGAGTTTGATAATATTAGTAAAAAGTTTTGAAACAGGAGGCAAGCGGGAATCAGAGAAAAGACATATTTGTTGAGACTATATATAGAATAGGTTATTTTTGAGTTAGTTATATTGGTAGAGTGTGATATATGGGTTGCTGAATTTTTATATATAGAGGATGTTGGACTGAATTGGACTCTGTTAAACTCCATGTTATTATTAAGATAGAAAATTCACTTTCTAATTTGCACTAAAGTCCATGCTGAATGAAATATTTTAATTGATGAAATACATAATGCAAAATTTTCAAGGATTTATGAGAGAATTGTTGTCAATATGGGTAGACTTACTCTTTGAAATGTTGTTATTCAGCTATATATTATTTTGTACTTATTAACTATAAATAAGAGGTTGGCTACTATGCTTATATAAGCATATCCCCACATATGCTTATAACTCATTTTTGTATTTCCAATGTCCAAATGGTCGATCGGAACCGTTCATCTTGTTCTCCATATTAATATGTTCTTGGAGACCAAATTTTACATTTTTCTGAATTTGTTTACTATTTATTAAGCCACTTTGAAAATCGCTGATCCAACGGTGGCTTAACAAAACAGTAAAATCAGAAGCCACCGTTGGATCAGATATTTTCAAATTGGCTTAATAAATAGTAAACAAATTCAGAAAAATGTAAAATTTGGTCTCCAAGAACATATTAATATGGAGAACAAGATGAACGGTTCCGATCGACTATTTGGACATTAAAAACACAAAAATGAGTTATAAGCATATGTGGGGATATGCTTATATAAGCATAGTAGCCAACCTCCTATAAATAGAATGATCTCTAAAATACGCTTTGAATCTATGTTGTATGGATACGGGTACGGGTATTGTGTCGGATACGATACGGGTATGACGATACGGTAATTTTGAAAAATCTAAAATACGATACGTCTATTAAATATATTCAATGGTAGCATGCAGAATTATTTGCAAAAGTAAAAAACCAAAGATGAATTTGAGGTAATTAATTTACATATTATGAATAAATTCTTACATGCAGATGGAAAAGTCTATCAATTGCCAAAATTCTCTTGACTGTACGTAATAGACATTGAACATCTACCTTCTGAAAGTCAATTTAAAAAGGCAAGAAAATTAATGGTCAACGTAGCTTCAATACCCTTTTCTAGCATGACAGATCGATACAAAATTATGCTTTAAAAATTAAAATGTCCTTATCCAAATCGATTCACAGTTTTTGATAATTTTCTATAATACGCTCAGTAGGTGAAAATAAAAATAAATAAAAAATGTTCTCTATAAAGCATTTTAGTTGAAACAAAAATAAATAAAAAATGTTCTCTATAAAGCATTTTAGTTGAAACAAAAATCGCTACAGCCTGTACAAATGGAATTCGTAGGAACATTCCATACGAAAAGAACATTTATTTTTGTCGAAATTATATTTATTTTATTGTAGGATTTTGAGTAAAAACTATCATTGTTAAATATAATTTATGATGAAATAAACTTTTTTTTTTTTGGAGCGAAGTCTGACCGATCCACCTAATTCTAATAACTTGGATAGAAATGGTGAAGCTTAAATTTTATACTAAGGATTGGAAAAACTACTATGATTTTAAAATTAGGGTTCAGAGATCTCTGGATTTGCAAATTTTGGAATAATAATTTGAACAAAATAGAAATAGGAGCAGAGTGATTAGCATACTGAAAGTCTTAACTGTTCAATCAAGTATTTATTTAACGGGTCTCAATCTTATTAGAGTTAATCAGAAAGATGGGCCTGCTAGAGAGAATTTTATCTGGGCCCAGCAGCCTGTTAAATTAAACTTTCTAAAATTATTGAATGGTCACACAAAATTTATGGGAAAACAATAAAAAAAAATTTTTTGCAAAGTCATTGAAATTGTATGATGACGAGAGTCTTTGGTTAGTTGTATCATCTGTTTTGGACTTCTCAAATGCTATATAATGTAGTCTTTAACATTGTATTGGCAGATAATTAATTAGTTTAAAGTTATTACTAAAAATATATGTATTTAGTTGAGAATCAAATTTATCAAATAATGTTAATTTGAGTTATTGGAGAGAACTAAAAAGTTAATATTATTAACATATGACTAGACAGTTTATAAAAATGACAAACACCCACCTAAACATACTTTGAAGTACTGTTATTTTGACGGCCGATATATCGGCTTATATTTGAAGTACTGTTATTTTTCGTTTTGTAATTGAAGGATTACAAGAGGCTCATTTAATGAGAAAATTCTCACAAAGGAATACAGAGTCTGTTTAAAGTAAGCATTTTCTATTTTTGTTCGATGCTTTAGTTCGAAATGTTGATTAACTGCTGACTTAGTTCAATATTATTAATACACTAGTTAGAATTAAGCCATTTGAGAAAGTACAACATGTTTGGCAAATAATGAGAAACACAATAGTAAGTGAATTTAAAAAAATATAAAAAGTTACTGTCATTTGGTAGGAGATTCAGGTTGAGTACATGATATTGTTAAAGAAATTGTAAGAAACATACTAAAAAAAATTACAACCAAATTAAACAGAACTAGATTATAATTAAACTGTTCCAGTAGTAACAATAATGAAAAAAACAATAGGACAAATTATAATAATTACTATTATAATTAAACTGTTGATGACATTTATAGTAAATAGTAATTAATGTTATTAATTACAATAATGATGATGGTAATGAAAATGCTTAATTCAAAAAAATAGTAATAATAATTACAATATTATTATTACCAATTATAATATTGACAATAGCAATGACAACAATTATTATATGTATAATAATAGTAATAATGAAAGATAATGAAATAATGTTGATGATCATGCCAACAACAGTAACAATTATGATAATAATGATGATAGTGATGTTTCTATCCTCTCAATGACACAATTTTTATAGAGTTCGTAACATATATTCTTCAAGTTTTCATGCAAATTATAAGCTTAAGTTGCGAATTTGTATAGGGGCGTTGATGCTCCAGAAATGGGCATGGCCAACGGAGAGGAGGTCAACGAAGGCACTGATAAATTTAATTGGCGACAAATCTCTAAAATTAGTTGTATATGGTAATTATCCTTATGACTGTCTTTTAGAGGATGTGTATATCGACAAACTCTGTCTTCAGGTAATTTATTAGATTATTTAACTTGAAAGAAAGAATATATTATTTAGTTTTTTTAGTTTTCAAACTGAACTGTTAAGAATGGTCCCCTTGAAAGTATCCCTATTCACTTCAAGTGTGAACAAATACGGAATATTTATTCGAACTAGTTTGCATGTTTAATTGTTCACAAATCTAAATCTAAAATTAGTATTTTGAAAATATAAGTTATGTCATTTTGATTTTATGACACAGGAACTACAATTGCAAGTGGGTCACGTTTGGCATTATAATTTTTTTTTATAAGTGTCCGGAACTTGCTCTGGTATGTTTATGCACACATCTTTTTTTATTTCTTATTTCTATTTTTTTTTTTTTTTGCATTAGTTTCAATGGATCTTTCAAAACAATTATTTTGTAAGTTTTCTTTGACAATATACTATTTTCATTCAGTGGCAAGTGTAGGTTCAAGTATGCAAAAAAGGACTATGGTCCAGTTCCAACCCACAAAGTCCATGGAAATACAAACTGGAGGAAAGAAAGAAAAACAAATGTAGAAATATAAGCTAACTTTTTTATAAACAGCGTGTATTTTTTATTTAGCGATATCAAACGATTTTGATTAATAAAGTTCTGTATTTTATTTCTTCTTAATCAATTGTATTTTGATGATATAATATAAGTGGTTGTGTATTAGGTTTGGATATGTTGATGTATTTTATCTCTTCTTGTTTCTTCATGGTTAAGTAGCATGTGATCATTTAATCTTCTATTAGTTTATTATTTTGTGAACTATTTAGCGACTCATTTTTTTTTCTCTTTTCATTTTTTTTTTTTGCATAAAATATTTAGATGATACTGTTGTATCTCTTGAGTGGAGAACATCCAACAGTAGAACATCTGGATTTTGGAGCTTCTAATAAATTGGGTTCTATGTTGGAAACGCAGCGTGTCATAAATTATCTCAACAACAAATTAAAGAGTTTAAGGCCCTGGTCCAAGCCGAAATTAGCCTTGACATGCCTTGAGAATGACACGCCTCTAATTAAACCAATTACTTACCAAACAAAGTTAAACGTTTAATTAGACATAATTAGCTTAAAGTTAACGTTGTATTGACAGATAATTAACTAGCTTAAAGTTCTTATGAAAAATATAGGTAATAAAGTGAGAAACAAATTCATCAAATTATGATTGAGCTACTGGAGTAAACCAACAAAAATAATATTATAAATGGTTATGAACACAACTAAGACTAAATAATTTATAGAATGAAAAAAAATCCTCACCTAAATATGCTATTAATTTATGGAAATCTTATACAAAAGCACGAAATCAACAAGAAACTTGTGCCTGTCTTGTCCTTATTAAAATTAGAAGGATGACAGGACTGTTATTTTGTTATATATATATACTTGTTCATTTGTTATCATTGGTATTTAAATTTTATATTTTTTTAAATTATTGCCTATTTCGGTAGTCATGAATATTTTTGTGAGATGTTTTAAATCAACTTAGTTTTAGAATTTCACAAATAAGGACCCAATAAATTTTACTTTCTATTCAAACTGCCTTTGTTTTTGCACAAACGTTTCCACGGAAATTTTTTACTACATAAGTATCATCTGTCAAATATAACTTTCACTAATTAAGTAACGTTTAATTAGATGTAATGACACGCCTTGAGAATTAATTAGATATAGGAAACTGCCATTAATTAAACCCATGACATACCAAACAAATTACTAACGGTGCCTAACCAATCACACAACTTAAATTTGTATATATTACAATGCAAAGTGAAAAACAGCAATAAACCAAACATTATGTGCTACTTCCACCCAAGTTTACATGTATTGTAACAGGCTACTAAATCAATAATCACTATATAAGAGTAATTCATGAAAGTTTTTAATGTACAAATATAACTCTCATTAAGAATTTATCATGTGAAAATCACTTCTAACAGAATTCTTTAATTTAGCATCAGATAATCGATTAACGGATCTCAATCAGAACGATGGGCCAGCATGCATGAGAATATTCCAGCGGGGCCCAGCAGCCTGGTACATTAAAACTTTCTCAAATTATTGAGTGGTCACATAAAAGTTATATTAAATTAATACAAAAAATATCTATTTTTAAAGGCATTGAAATTGTATGATGACGAGAGCCTTGGATTAGTTATTTCATATGTTTTCTACTTTTAAAATGCTATATATATAATGTTGGCTTTAACATTATTGTATTGACAGATAATTAATTAGATTAAAGTTCTTATGAAAAATATATTTAATAAGTTGTGAAACAAAATTTTCAAATTATGAAAGAGCTATTGGAGTAAACCAACAAATTAAAATAATATTATAAACAATCATGAACACAATTACGACTTAAGAGTTACAACAATATTGCGCTCAACAAGAAATAATAGATACCCACCTAAATATGTATTCTCATTTTAAGCAGCTAGAAACCGAATCATTACCAAAAGGCATTGTCAGTGAGACCTCTGATTTGGAAAGGGAACCTTTATTGGGTTCTCATGAAAATAAGGTCCTTTAATTTGCTTTTCATTTATGTTTATAAGAGACTTCATTGAGTTATTTGATATAAAGATTATTTACTTTGTTAGTGCGGTTCTATTTTTTGTTGTCATATTAAAACTATTTAGAGGAGAAATACTACTAGGATATTCAATATTTCTTTCTGCATGATACTTTTTGTTTGTTTTGACCACATTTGGTAGGCCATAAAGTTGAAATAGTCCTTAATCAGGCAATATAATATCTCTTTCTAGCTATTACATAATTTGTTAGCAGTGTTGTTATAAATTTAACTCTTCATGATTACTTTGTAAATATACATGTACAGGACATTAAAAGGGCAAAAAAAAAGCTAATTGCCAATACCTTTAAGGCAAAGAAGGCAAGGAAGAAGGGATAGGTGTTTTGTTACTGGGATCTAAATTTGTTATTTTTAGATCTTTATTTATTTTTGTTTTATATTATATATAAATTCAGTTATATTGGGTTCCACGTGTTTCTTATTTTCTTTTTCATTTTTATTATATACAAATTCAGGTATATATTACAATAATCAAACTAAGTGATAATATAATTATTTTGATATATAGCTTTGATATATAACAAATAATTACGTACTAAATATTTGTATATTAAAAAAAAGTAAGGTTTAACCACTATATCCGGTTCTAACTCGTAAACTGTTAAATCAAATATTTATTGGGTCGATATCAGACCTTATTTGGATAATATTAGTACAAAGTTTTGAAACAGGAGGCCAGCGGGGATCAGAGAGAGAAGGCGTCTCTGTTGAGATTATATGTAGAGTAGGTTATTTTTGGGTTAGTTATTTTGGTAGAGTGTAATATATGGGCTGCTGAATTTTTGTAGAGAATGTTGGACTGAATCGGGCTCTATTAAACTATATATTTTTAGTTAATTTCATATATTGTGGTCTTCTAATCGATTATATTTATAAAATGAAATTTTTTATTTGAATCGTACCTCAAATTACATGGCATTACATTTTTTTTCCCCTTCAAAAATAACTGTCCCTAAAATTGTAATTACATTTATATTTATACACTAAAAATATAATTAATCGTCGATGTGTTACACTTGCCCATGGAGAATGAAAACAAAAATAAGATGCACACTTTGTCGTAATTTTTAATTGATTTTATGCGGTCACTTAAATGATATCAGCAGCTTCTTATAGCGTTAGTTCTTTTGGATAGAGAGGAGATGGATTCTTTTGTAGACATATTAGAGTTCATTCAAGATTTTATATTGAAGTTCCCTCAACACCGAGCACAGTTATGTAATCTTTGAAAATAAATTATCCAAATAATTAAGCACTGGGATATGGTCACATGATTCAATTAAAGCACTGAAATAATTTTCGTATGATACTAACTGAATAGTATAATGAGTTTCAAATGCCTTTGGTTCATTTATATTGCATTTATATAACTATATTTATCTAGGACAAACGGACAAATATTTTCAACTAAGTAATTAAGATATGTACTCAATTTACTAGAAAGAAATATTTTGTAAGGAAAAAGTTAGCAATTATTTTAAGATATAAGAGAGCCAAATATACAATACAATAAACTGTGAAAAAGTATAATGTAATACTATCAACAACTAAAAAATGTGTTCTTTACAATGACATGCCGGAACAACAAGTGAATATTTTGAACAGTTTGTAGGAGTAAAGAATGAAAGGCTAAAGATGCCTTCACCTTAATGTTTCGATTTAGTCAAGAATTTTCATCATCGTTACAAGTGTTTATGAGAGTTTGAGCTCATGACTTCTTTACAATAATTTTAATAAGCTGCCATTTTTAATTATTAGATCATTAAGATAAAATTACGTTTTTTTTATGATCTCTCTAATTATGAAATTTAATTAGTACTTTATTTTGCTTGGAGTAGAATCTAGATTCAATAAAAATATCAAGCTTGTCTAATTGTACTTTGACATTTGTTTACGAGTGTTTGATTTGGAAATGACTGTGTAGACTGGGATTTATAATCAATGTTTATAATTTAAGAACTTGCAGATGGCAAATTAGAGTTCATTGATGATTCCAGATAAGAATTCACTCAACATTTATTTTTAAAACAGAGAACAATTTATTAATCTTTCTTGCAATGGGTTATGGTCACACAATTGGAATACTGAAATAGTTTTAATATGAGTCCAATTGGAATGCATGATGAGTTTCATATTGCTTTGGTGTTTAGGTAGTTGGTTCATCTATTTTGCACTTCTGGATAATTATATATATATATATATATATATATATATATATATTAAAACAAGCAGTCACTATTCACTGCATTTGCAGCTAACAAATGGAGATATATACTCAATTTACTATAAAAGAATATGCTTAAGGAAAAAAGTTTAGCAATTACATTAAGCTATTGGAGAAAGCCAATATATACACTATGATCAACTATGAAGGCCGGATGACCTGACTATCAAAAGCTCAAAACTTCAAAAAAGTACATAAATTATATATAATATCGTTACAGAATGTTGAACACTACTTACATGTACTTTGATAAATATATAAGAGTACGTGTTGTGTCATGATGGCAATGAAAGACTAGAATGACAGATGCTCCGATTGATAAGTTTGCAGGGATGTAACTTGGACTCTCACCTGATCAAACTGTCAGAACTCGCTACACTAGAGAATGTGTTGAATCTAATTGAGTGGATCAGCCCGACTAGAAAACTACTTGAAATCAATATCTCTGTCCGTTGGTTCCTGCATAAACAGAATTACCTAATAGCAGTAGAGAAATATTCTTAATTTTGTTTGTTCCCAAAGAAAGTTATAGATTGTGTTTGTTCCCAATGACGGACACATCAAGGAGCCCAAATAATTAAAAATATATATATATTTCTTCTATATTTAAACTTTCATTATCGTGAGAAGTAGCTAATAGCTGTATAGAAATATTTCTTTTATTCTTGCAAACTAATTGTAGATTATTTTTATAATATAAGAGAATTCTCCAATAAATCAAAACATAGATTTTTTTTTTTTATATAATAGAAGACAATTACATGTCAGTTATAATATTTATTAACAAGGACATCAATGTACGAAGATATTTAAATTTTAGGTATGTAAAAAAAATTGTGCATATATAAAACATCTTTCAGTTCTGACATTATAAGCTTTGCAGGAGGTGGTTATTATCTTATTCTATTAATTACCTAAGCACGTTGAAATAATTTTTTGAGTAAAGGTTGGAGGTCAAGCCATCCAACTATTTAATATCCTTGTTATTATAACAAAGAATTTCTTTCATCCGAATTTCGAACTCATATGACCTCTCATATAGAAACTATGTGTCTTTGTCACTATACCAAATGCTAGTTCTCAAGTCCATTGAAATATTATATACTATTGAGTTCTCAAAAACCAAGAATGAAACTACACATTATATTATTCCAATTTGCGATAATTATTTACAACTTTTGTCATTTTCCACTATGCTCTGTATAACAAAAGATCATCCAACTCACTCCTAAATCAACTTTCAAACTGAATAAGCAATTCCAGACAAGTCTTTTTCCAGCCCTTGAGCTGAAGATTATTCAGCGCAATCTTATCTACATATATCTAAGTTTGATGCAAAATAAAGTAGTCATATTATTTCATATTCATTTTTTATTTTTTTATCACTTTTTGCTTGGCCCCTTTTTACTATTTCTAATTGAATATTGCACTTCTTGTCGTTAACCAATTAATATACGTTGCCTGATCTTTTTTACTTTTGTGAGGTACACAATTTGAAACAGGGTATAAGAAGAAAGGGTTATCAACACATACTTTTTGGAAATTGAATATGATTGTGGTTTAGTAAAAGAGAGGAGTTTTACCTTTTAAATTTATTTTATTTAAGAGAATACAAGAATATAAGTACAAATATATTCTTATGCACGAGCCACCATCAACTTAATTATACTACTCAAATGGCGGTAATAGACATTTCTAGATTTTACATGCTACAAGTGTGTAGAAGCTTCTAAGTACAATATATTAAAATAGTATTTTGTAGTATGTTCCATTGTAAGTGACCATTCAAGTCGGTTTCTTATTTTTTAAATAATATAGATAGAGGAAATTGGGTTTGGGCATTCTCAGAATATTAACAAGGTTCTACCATCAAAGTTGGTGATGCAACTTCAACAATACTCATTAAAGCTGAAAATATTTTATTATCATGCTATATGGAGACACTAATACAGTGCTCCAAACATCATCAATTGGTGTGTTGTATTAGAATTATAAATTCCCTATTATCTTGCCATCATGAGACGCTAGTAGAGAGTTCCAAACAACTTCAATTAGAGTGTTGTATTAGGGTTGTAAATGCTCTATTATCTTACTATATAAAGACACTACTACAGAGCTCCAAACACCTACAATTGGAGTATTGTATTTGGGTTTTAAATGCCCTATTATCATTCGATACATAGACACTACTAAAGTGCTTCAAACACCTTCAATTGGAGTGTTCTATTATGGTTGTAAATACCCTATTATCTAGCCATATAAAGACACTACTAGAATGCTTCAAATACCTTTAATTTGAGTGTTATATTATGGTTATAAATGCCCTTTTATCTTGGCATGTAGAGACACTATTAGAGTGCTCCAAACACCATCAATTTGTGTGTTGTATTAGGGTTATAAATGTCATATTATCTTGCTATATAGAGACACTACTAGAGAGCCGAAACACCTTCAATTTGAGTACAGTATTAAGGTTGTAAATGCCTTATTATCTTGCCATATAGATATACTACTATAGTGCTCCAAACACCTTCAATTGGAGAGTAGTATTAGGGTTGAAAATGACCTATTATCATGCCATATAGAGACACTAAAACAATGCTCTGAACAACATCAATTCGTGTGTTGTATTAGGGTGGTAAATACCCTATTATCTTGCCATCTTGTGACGCTGGTAGGGAGCTCCAAACACCTTCAATTAGAGTATTGTATTAGGGTTTTAAATGTCATATTATCTTGCTATATAGAGACACAACTAATTGGAGTGTTGTATTAGTGTTGTAAATGCCCTATTATCTTGCGACATAGGAACACTACTAGAGAGCTCCAAACACCTACAATTGGAATGTAGTATTATGGTTGTAAATGCCTTATTATCTTGCCATATAGAGAGACACTACTTGAGTGTTCCAAACACCATCTATTGGAGTATTGTATTAGGATTGTGAACGCTCAATTATCTTACCTTAGAGAGACACTACTAGAGTGCCAAAAACACCTTCAATTGGAGAGTACTATTAGGGTTCAAAATGACCTATTATCATGCCATATCGAAACACTAATACAATGCTCCGAACACCATCAATTAGTGGGTTGTATTAGGGTTCTAAATACCCTATTTTCTAGCCATCTTGAGCTGCTAGTAGAGAGCTCCAAACATCTTCAATTAGAGTGTTGTATTAGGATTGTAAATGACCTATTATCTTGCTATATAGAGACACAACTAGAGTGCTCCAAACACCTTCAATTGAAGTGTTGTATTAGTGTTGTAAATGCCTTATTATCTTGTCATATAGAGACATTGCTAGAGTTTTGCAAACACATTAAATTAGAGTGTAGTATTAGGGTTGTAAATATCATATTATCTTGCTATATAGAGACACTACTAGAGAGCTCCAAACACCTTCAATTGGAGTGTAGTATTATAGTTGTGAACATCCTATTATCATGTCATATAGAAACACTACTAGAGTGTTCCAAACACCATTTATTGGAGTGTTGTATTAGGGTTGTGAATGCCCTATTATCTTTCCTTATTGAGATACTACTAGAGCGCTCTAAACACCTTCAATTGGAGTGTTGTATTATGGCTGCAAATGCCTTATTATATTGCCATCTGGAGACACTACTAGAGAGCTCCAAACAACTTTAACTAGAGTGTTGTATTATAGAGACAATACTAGAGTGCTCGAAACACCTTCAATTAGATATATTAGGGTTGTAAATGCCCTATTATCTTGCTATATAGAGACACAACTAATTGGAGTGTTGTATTAGTGTTGAAAATGCCATATTATCTTGCTATATAGGGATACTACTAGAGTGCTCCAAACACCTTCAATTGGAGTGTTGTATTATGGTTGCAAATGCCCTATTATCTTGCCATCTGGAGACAATACTAGAGAGCTCCAAACACCTTTAACTAGAGTGTTGTAATATAGAGACAATACTAGAGTGCTCGAAACACATTCAATTGGAGAGTAGTATTAGGGTTGTAAATGCCCTATTATCTTGCTATATAGAGACTCAACTAGGGTGCTCCAAACACCTTCAATTGGATTGTTGTATTAGTGTTCTAAATACCCTATTATTTTGCCATTTAGAGACATTCCTAGAGTTTTCCAAACACCTTAAATTAGAGTGTAGTATTAGGATTGTAAATGTCATATTATCTTGCCAAATAGAGACACTGCTTGAGTATTCCAAACACCATCTATTGGAGTATTGTAATAGGATTGTGAATGCCCAATTATCTTTCCTTATAGAGACATTACTAGAGTGCTCAAAACACATTCAATTAGAGTGTTGTATTCTGGTTGTAATTGCCCTACTATCTTGTCATATAGGGACACTAGTAGAGTGTTCGAAACACCTTCAATTGGAGTGTTGTATTAGGGTTGTAAATACCGTATTATATTGCCATCTTGAGACACTAGTAGAGAGCTCCAAACACCTTCAATTAGAGTGTTGTATTAGGGTTGTAAATGCCCTATTATCTTGTTATATAGAGACACAACTAGGGTGCTCCAAACACCTTCAATTGGAGTGTTGTATTATGGTTGTAAATGCCCTATTATCTTGACATATAGAGACATTGCTAGAGTTCTCCAAACACCTTAAATTAGAGTGTAGTATATTAGGGTTGTAAATGCCATATTATCTTGCTATATTGAGACACTACTAGAGAGCTCCAAACACATTCAATTGGAGTGTAGTATTTTGGTTGTAAATGCCTTATTATCTTGCCATATAGAGAGACTACTTGACTGTTCCAAACACCATCTATTGGTGTGTTGTGTTAGGATTGTGAATGCCCTATTATCTTGCCTTATAGAGACGCTACTAGAGTGTCCAAAACTCCTTCAATTGGAGAGTAGGGTTGAAAATGACCTATTATCATGCCATATCGAGACACTAATACAATGCTCCGAACACCATCAATTGGTGGGCTGTATTAGGGTTGTAAATACCCTATTATCTTGCTATATAGAGAAATTGCTAGATTTCTCCAAACACATTAAATTAGAGCGTAGGATTAGGGTTGTATATGGCATATTATCTTGCTATATAGAGACAGTACTTGAGAGCTCCAAACACTTTCAATTGGAGTGTAGTAATATGGTTGTAAATACCCAATTATGATGTCATATAGAGACACTACTGGAGTGTTCCAATCACCTTCTATGAGAGTGTTGTACTAGGGTTGTAAATGCCCTATTATCTTGCCTTATAGAGACACTGCTAGAGTGCTCTAAACACCTTCAATTGGAGTGTTGTCTTATTGTTGCAAATGCCCTATTCTCTTGCCATCTTAAGACACTACTAGAGAGCTCCAAACACCTTCAATTGGAGTGTTGTCTAATAGAGACACTACTAGAGTGCTCGAAACACCTTTAATTGGAGACTTGTATTAGGGTTGTAAATGTCGTATTATCTTGCTATATTGAGACACAACTAGAGTGCTCCAAACACATTCAATTGGAGTGCTGTATTATGGTTGTAAATGCCCTTTTATCTTGCCATATAGAGACACTAATAGAGTGCTCCAAACACCTTCAATTGGAGTATTGTATTATTGTTGTAAATGCCTTATTATCTTGCGATATAGGGACACTACTAGAGTGCTCCAAACACCTTCAATTGGAGTGTTGTATTATGGTTGTAAATGCCTTATTATCTTGCGATATAGGGACACAACTAGAGTGCTCCAAACACCTTCAATTGGTGTCTTGTATTTCGGTTTTTAATGCCCTATTATATTGCGATACAGAGACACTACTAGAGTGCTTCAAACACACAATTGGAGTGTTATATTGTGGTTATAAATGCCCTTTTAACTTGACATTTAGAGACACAACTAGGGTGCTCCAAACACCTTCAATTGGAGTGTTGTATTAGTGTTGTAAATGCTCTATTATCTTTCTATATAGAGACACAACTAGAGTGCTCCAAACACCTTCAATTGGAGTGTTGTATTATGGTTGTAAATGCCCTATTAACTTGTCATATAGAGACACAGCTATAGTTCTCCAAACACCTAAAATTGATTGTAGTATTAGGATTATAAATGCCCTATTATGATGCCATATAGAGACACTACTAGAGTGCTCCAAACAACTTCAATTGGAGTATTGTATTATGGTTGTAAATGTCCTATTATCTTGCGATATAGGGGCACCTACTAGAGTGCCTCAAACAACTTCAATTGGAGTGTTATATTATGGTTGTACATACCCTATTATCTTGCCATATAGAGACATTTCTAGAGTTCTACAAACACCTTAAATTAGAGTGTAGTATTAGGGTTGTAAATGCCCTATTATCTTGGCATATAGAGACACTAATAAAGTGCTCCAAACACCATCAATTGGAGTGTAGTATTAGAGTTGTAATTACCCTATTATCTTGCCATCTTGAAACGCTAGTAGATAGCCCCAAACACCTTCCATTAGAGTGTTGTATTAGGGTTGTAATTGCTCTATTATTTTGCGATATAGAGACACAACTAGGGTGCTCCAAGAACCTTCAATTGGAGTGTGGTATTAGTGTTGTAAATGCACTATTATCTTTCCATATAGAGACATTGCTAGAGTTCTCAAGACACCTTAAATTAGAGTGTAGTAGGGTTGTGAATGCCCTATTATCTTGCCTTATAGAGTGCTCTAAACACATTCAATTGGAGTGTTGTATTAGGGTTGTAAATGCCCTATTATCTTTCTATATAGAGACACAACTATAGTGCTCCAAATACCTTCAATTGGAGTGCTGTATTATGGTTGAAAATGCCCTATTATCTTGCCATATAGAGACACTGTTATAGTTCTCCAAACACCTTAAATTTGATTGTAGTATTAGGATTGTAAATTCCCGATTATCATGCCATATAGAGACACTACTAGAGTGCTCCAAACACCTTCAATTGGTGTGTTGTATTTGGGTTTTAAATGCCCTATTATCTTGCGATACAGAGACACTACTAGAGTGCTTCAAACACCTTCAATTGGAGTGTTATATTATGATTGTAAATACCCTATTATCTTGCCATATAGAGACACTACTAGAGTGCTTCAAACACCTTTAATTGGAGTGCTATATTATGTTTATAAATGCCCTTTTATCTTGGCATGTAGAGACTACTAGAGTGCTCCAAACACCATCAATTTGTGTGTTGTATTAGGGTTGTGAATGCCCTATTATCTTTCTATATAGAGACACAACTAGGGTTCTCCAAACACCGTCATTTGGAGTGTTGTATTAGTGTTGTAAATGCCTTATTATCTTACCATATAGAGACATTGCTAGAGTTCAACAAACACCTTAAATTAGAGTGTAGTATTAGCATTGTATATGCCATATTATCTTCCTATATAAAGATAGTACTAGAGAGCTCCTAACACCTTCAATTGGAGTGTAGTATTATGGTCGTAAATGCCATATCATCTTGGTATATACACTACTAGTAAAATCCAAAGAACTTAAATTGGAGTGTATTATTATGGTTGTAAATGTCGTATTATCTTGGCATATAGAGACACTAATAAAGAGCTCCAAACACCATCAATTGGAGTGTAGTATTAGGGTTGTAATTACTCTATTATCTTGTCATCTTGAGACGCTAGTAGACAGCCCCAAACACCTTCCATTAGAGTGTTGTATTAGTGTTGTAAATGCCATATTATCTTGCCATATAGAGACATTGCTAGAGTTCTCCAAACACCTTAAATTACAGTGTAGTATTAGGGTTGTGAATGCCCTATTATCTTGCCTTATAAAGACACTACTAGAGTGCTCCAAACACCATCAATTGGTGTCTTGCATTTGGGTTGTAAATGCCATATTATCATGCCATATAGAGACACAACTAGAGTGTTCCAAACACCTTCAATTGGAGTGTTGTATTATAGTTGTAAATGCCTATTATATTTCCATATATTGACACTACTAGAGTGCTTCAAACACCTTTATTTGGGGTGTTATATTATGTTTATAAATGCCTTTTTATCTTGGCATGTAGAGACACTACTAGAGTGCTCCAAACACCATCAATTGGTGTGTTGCATTTGGGTTGTAAATGCCATATTATCATGCTATATAGAGACACAACTAGAGTGCTCCAAACACCTTCAATTGGAGTGCTGTATTATGGTTGTAAATGCCCTATTATCTTGCCTTATAGAGACACTACTAGAGTGCTCCAAACACCATTAATTGGAGTATTGTATTATGATTGTAAATGCCCTATTATCTTACGATATAGGGGTACTACTAGAGTTCTTCAAACACCTTCAATTGGAGTGTAGTATTAGGGCTGTAATTACCCTATTATCTTGCCATTTTGAGATGCTAGTATATAGCCCCAAACACCTTCCATTAGAGTGTTGTATTAGGGTTGTAATTGCTCTATTATTTTGCGATATAGAGACACAACTAGGATGCTCCAAGCACCTTCAATTGGAGTGTTGTATTAGTGTTGTAAATGCACTATTATCTTTCCATATAGAGACATTGCTAGAGTTCTCCAGACACCTTAAATTAGAGTGTAGTATTAGGGTTGTGAATGCCATATTATCTTTCTATATAGAGACACAACTAGGGTGCTCCAAACACCTTCAATTGGAGTGTTGTATTAGTGTTGTAAATGCCCTATTATCTTGCTATGTAGAGACATTGCTAGAGTTCTCCAAACACCTTAAATTAGAGTGTAGTATTAGGGTTGTAAATGCCATATTATCTTGCTATATAGAGACACTACTAGAGAGCTCGAAACACCTTCAATTGGAGTGTAGTATTATGGTTGTAAATGCCTTATTATCTTGCCATATAGAGACACTACTAGAGTGCTCCAAACACCTTCTATTGGAGAGTAGTAAAAGGGTTGAAAATGCCCTATTATCATGCCATACGGAGACACTAATACAATGCTCCAAACACCATCAATTGGTCCGTTGTATTAGGGTTGTAAATACCCTCTTATCTTGCCATCTTTAGACGCTAGTAGAGAGCCCCAAACACCATCAATTAGAGTGTAGTATTATGGTTGTAAATGCCTTATTATCTTGCCATATAGAGACACTACTAGAGTGCTCCAAACATCTTAAATTGGAGTGTAGTATTAGGGTTGTAAATACCCTATTATCATGCCATATAGGGAGACTACTAGAGTGCTCCAAACACCTTCAATTGGAGTGTTGTATTTTGGTTGTAAATGCCCTATTGTCTTACGATATAGGGACACTACTAGAGTGCTCCAAACACCTTCAGTTGGAGTGTTATATTAGGGTTTTAAATGCCCTATTATCTTGCGATATAGAGACACTACTAGAGTGCTTAAAGCACCTTAAATTGGAGTGTTATATTATGGTTGTAAATGCCCTATTATCTTTCCATATAGAGATACTACTAGAGTGTTTTCAAACACTTTCAATTGAAATGTTATATTATGGTTATAAATGTCATATTATCTTGCCATGTAGAGACACTACTAAAGTGCTCAAAACACCATCAAATGGTGTGTTGTATTAGGGTTGTAAATGACATATTATTTTGCTATATAGAGATACTACTAGAGAGCTCCTAATACTTTAAATTAGAGTGTAGCATTAAGGTTGTAAATTCCATATCTTGCCATAAAGAGACACTAATAGAGAGCTCCAAACACATTCAATTAGAGTATTGTATTAGTGTTGTAAATGCCCTATCATCTTCCCATTTGGAGACACTACTAGAGAGCTCCAAACACATTCAATTGGAGTGTAGTATTATGGTTGTAAATGCCTTATTATCTTGCCATATAGAGAGATTACTTGACTGTTCCAAACACCATCTATTGGTGTGTTGTATTAGGATTGTGAATGCCCTATTATCTTGCCTTATAGAGACGCTACTAGAATGCCCAAAACTCCTTCAATTGGAGAGTACTATTAGGGTTGAAAATGACCTATTATCATGCCATATAGAGACACTAATATGGTGCTCCAAACCCTATTAATTGGAGTGTTGTATTAGGGTTGTAAATGCCCAATTATCTTGCCATGTGGAGACACTACTAGAGTGCTTCAAGCACTCTTGAGTTTGGAGCTCTCCAGTTGTGTCTCCAGATGGAAAGATAATAGGGCATTTAGAACCCTCATACAACACCCCAATTGAAGGTGTATGGAGTCTCTAATAGTGTCTCTAGATGGTAAGATAATAGGGGATTTAGAAACCTGTTACAACACTCAAATTGAAGGTGTTTGGAGCACTCTAGTAGGGTCTCTACATGGTAAGATAATATGGCATTTATAACCATAATATAACACTCCAATGAAAGGGTGCTTGAAGCACTCAAGAGTCCTTTTCATGCAGTTTACAGATAAGTCCAACTCAAGAGTTTTGAGTTTGAATGAAAATAAAATAATAAGGTGCTAAATGTAAAACTTCTAGTTAAAAGGTGCAGAATGTAGAAATCCTAATTTAATCCTAATTGAAAGACCACCGTGAGGCAATTAAATCCAAAAGAAAAGCAAAAAATTGAAGCAGGAAGCCGATCTTGTCAAAAAAAATTGCGATCTTCACTGGTACCGTTGTAGTACCTTACCAGTACCGTTTTCACTGTTCCGATTACTGATCTGGTTGCACTTTCTTCAATATCTCCCACTGCCATTTGACCTCTTCGGCAATTTCTTCCGGTTGTTTCTCCTTGTCTATGAAGCATCTCGCACAACGCTCTCTCCAAACCACAAAATTCATAATCAGCATTTATGCCATTTGCGCATCAGTAAGCGTACCCCTTATGATTCTCCCCGTTATATTGACTGTTAGTCTGGACAGCCATACCTGTGAGGGCCATAATTCTTACAAAAGTATAGTCTCAGAATAGATGCCTGACCGTCTCATCATTGGCCTTGCATAGCAGGCATCGACTGGTAATTATGCATCCCTTTTTTATAAGATTGTCTTGTGTGAGAATCTTGTTCTTAATTGCTAACCAGCCAAAAAATTTTATCCTTGGTGGTGCTTTGATTTTCCAAATGTGTTTGATGCTTGTTGCTAGGAAGGGCCCCCCTTTGAGAGCTCTGTATGCTGACTGTACAGTGAAGTAACCCATGGCAGTCCATCTCCATCTCAATTCATCTCTTTGGTTCTGGTGCTGTGATGCCTCTCTGATGCTATTCGACAGGTAATTTAGTTTTTCTTGTGCCTCAATTGAGAGGTTGGGTTGAAACAGATTACGTATTTTCTGTGTACGGATTGCCTGTTGTAGAGTGATGGTATTATCCATTGCATAAGTGTACATGATAGGTAGTTGATCTCGTATGATACCTGTTCCCCAATTGTGTTCCCATAATGATATCTTTGAGCTATCCCCTAGTATGAATATCACTGATGCACTGAAGAATACTTGTATACTCGATTGTACTTGTTGAAATGTCATTGTATTTGGTACGAAATTTTTTATGCCTGCTGTTGTTATTAAAATTGGTTTCCAGATTTTGTTTTCGGGTTTGAACCACCACCAAAACTATTTTAAATAGCAATGCTTGATTGAATGTTCTCAGATCCAGAACTCCCAGTCCCCCTTGAATTTTTGGACTACACACTATTTCCCATTTGACCAAATTGAATCCCTTTTTCTCTTCAGTTGCCCCATGCCATAAAAGTTTCCATCTTACTTTGTCGATTTCTTGTATAACCCATTCAGGCAACTTCAAGACTGTCATGTAATGTAGAGGCAGCGCAGATAGAATCGAGTTTAGCAGCACCAGTCTTCCCACAATAGACAAGAACTTTGCCGCCCAACCCGCCAATCTTGTGTTGAACCTATGCAACAGATCTCGGTAAGCAGATTTTGGCAATCTCCTATCTGACAGGGGTAATCCGAGATACACAAATGGGAATGTTTTGTTCTCGCACCCAAATACCGCAGCTATTATGCTTCCTTGCTGTTCCTCGACATTTATCATTAGTAATTTTGATTTTTGCATGTTTATGGCTAGTCCCGATACTTGTTGAAAAACAAGAAGTGCTATTTTTATTGCCCGTGCCTGATTGGGATCTGGTTTGAGGAATAGAAGAGCATCATCGGCATATAGTAAGCACGGTCTCATTGTTACAAATGGCATTCGAATTGCACCTATGCAGGTTAGTTTCTGTAGATATCTTGCAAAAAAATCCATTGCTAAGATGAAGATTGATGGTGATAGGGGGTCCCCTTGGCAGACGCCTCATTTTAGGTTTATTTTTTGACCCAATAACCCATTGATTAGCACTTGTGAGGAGCCTTTCAATACTGTATTTTTTATCCAGGTCAATCATTGTCCTTGGAATCCCAAGTTTTCCATTGTCTGTAGTGCAAAATCCCAACTTACTGTATCGAAAGCTTTTTTTACATCAAGTTTAAGTAGTACCAGTTGCATCTTTTCTTTCCTTGCATGATGTAATAAATGTTGTGCATACATGTAGCTTTCTGCTATTTGCCGACCCTTTTGGAATCTCGTTTGTGCATCTAAGATTAGATTTTGCATATGTGGTTGCAGTCAATTTGCAAGGATTTTTGAAAATAATTTTTGCACCCCATGTAGCAAGCTTATAGGGCGGTAGTATGTTGTTGAATTTGGTGTTTATTTTTTAGGAATAAGTATGATATAGGAGGAGTTGAGGAGGTGTAAGGTTGTTGAGTTAGTTGTGATATGTGCAAAGACTGGATGTAGGTCTGTCATGAGTGTGCTTGCAAAGTGTTTGTAGAATTCTCCTGAGAACCCATCGGGACCTGAGCTCTTATTGTTGGGCCATTGTTTTATTACCTGTTCTATTTCTTGTGTTGTTATCGGGTCTGCCAGGTCATCCAAGTCTGTTACTGCTATGTATAAGTTTGACCATGCAATTGTCGGTGTGGGTGACAGATCTGTCCTCATTAGGTTGGTGAAGAAATTGAAAAACACCATTGCTTTTGTGTTGTGATCCGAATATTGCTGCCCCTCATGCTCTATTTGTGTTATCGCATTGCAGCGCTTAGATTTGGATGCCACTGCATGAAAGTATTTCGTCCCGCGGTCACCATGGAGTTCCCATTTGGTCCTTGCTCGCTACCTCCATATGTCATCTTCCAAGATAGCAAGGTAAGAGTGTCTCTGCTTTATCACTGCCAATATAAGTCTTTCTAGCCGTGTGAGCTGCCGCAACTCAACTCTTTTGCTTTGTCGATCCAAGACATGAAATCCCTGCAAGTAAGTATTTATTTTTTTATTGTACCTATTTTCTCATTAGCCCACCTTTTTATTTGTTGTTGCAGATTAGTGAACTTGTGGTGTAGTTGGGTAGGTGTTTGCGCTGTTGGTGTGGCTGTCCAGGATGCGGTTACAATTTCTTGGAGTGCCGGTAAGCGCAACCAAAAAATTTCGAAGCGGAAATTTTTTGATCTTTTGAAACCGGTGTTAGCGTTTAGGGTCAGGGGGCAATGATCGGATGAGGAGTTGGGAACCGCTCTCAGTATTGAGTTTGGGAATTTGATATTGCAGTCAGTGTGTAGGGAAACTTATATATCTATCACACACTAGACTGGACATTGCTTATCTGGTAAGTCAGTTTATGCATAATCCAAGCGAAGAACACATGGAGGCTGTGATAAGAATAATAAGGTATTTAAAGGGAGCTCCAGGGAAAGGAATTCAATTCCTGAGAAATTGACATTTAGATATTATGGGGTATACAGATGCTGACTAGGCTGGAGATGTCACAAATAGGAGGTCAACGTCTGGCTATTTTACATTTGTAGGAGAAAACTTAGTCACTTTGAGAAGTAAGAAGCAAAAGACTGTTGCCTTGTCAAGTGTTGAGTCTGAATTAAAAGGGGTAGTCAACAGAATTTGTGAACTAATATGGCCCAAGAAACTGATGACAGAACTTGGCTTCCCGCCTACAAAAGAAATGGATTTGTTCTGTGATAACAAAGCAGCAATAGATATTTCTCATAATCCGGTTCAACATGATCAGACCAAACATGTTGGGATAAACAGACACTATCTTCGTGAGAATATTGAAGTACAAATAATCCGGCTAATACATGTTAAGTCTGAAGAGCAACTTGCAGACATTCTTACTAAGGCAACCTCGAGCAAGATATTCTATGGCATACTAAACAAGTTGGCTATGACAAATCTGTACATATCAACTTGAGAGGGAGTGTTGAAGTGCCACAGGAGAACCAAAATGAACCAAGATGGAAGGTGGTGCGCAAGGAAGGAAATAAATGAATATCTTCAGGGGATCTAGAATAATATCTTTTGTAATATTTACTTGAGTAAAATATAGAAATAGTTAGACCAATTATGGAAATGAGTATAAGAATGCTTGCTGCCTTGGTGCGCAAGCTGATAGGCCTTCCTATATAAGGAGGTCTCCCCTGTAAAGATTAAAATTATCAAATGAATCAATAAAATGAAGGGAGGGAAGGGATTTCAGGGAGTCTGGTGTTTTTTCATAGTTTTTTCTATTTTAATCATAATGTGAGGCAGTGATTTGTAAAGAATGAACATTGTGGATGTTAAATTAAAATTGATGAAATTATGTTGGTTCATATTACAGAGAGGCAATTAATGCTCTTTCCTTTTATGTTATAATTTCATTTGTCATTGTACTTTTTTTTATCTCAAATGCATTGTGAATACTACCTGCAATGTTGTATGCAAAATTTTCAAGTATTGTGAATACCACTTGCAATGTTGTATGCCTTTTTAATCTCAATTTATGTATTGTGAATACCATTTGTCATTAGGCCTCGTTATTTTTCAAGTCCGTTTTAATATTGGATTGACATGTGAAGCAATACTAATGACAAATTTGACCAGAGCAAACATTGCACAACTTAAAAGTTCACGCTTATAAATATTTTATTATATCCTGAACAAATATGTGCTTAATGGTACTATAATAAGTTAATTTAAATTCCCCCTTATAAACAAACCGAAAAAACAAATATGTGATTAATGCTCTCACCCTTATAAAAAGTGCATTCAAATTGGCGACTATATGTTTGTCTCTGAGTATGAAAAATTAATCAGATTATTAGGTGATGACAGGTGGGACATTGTTGGATATGGATACGAGGGTTTTGGTTGATACCGTTGTTGATATTTGAAGGGTTTGTTTTTTAAGGTCGAGGGTCGTACTCGGGTTACAAAAGTTAGAGATATTACTTGTTCTGAGACAGAAAGCACTACCCCTTTCGATCGGGAACAGCACAGTACTTGGTTTGTGCCTGCTATAAACCATATTTGACGTCAATGCATTTAAGATAAGTGTAAAGGCTCAAAGTGCTGATACATAGGCCAGCAAGAGTCAGAAGCAACTCTCTCTCTCTCTCTCTCTCTCACTACAACTAAAAATCAGAAAAATACTCTGACAAAAATTCCAAAAATCCATAAATAAAATTTGATCAAGAAAGAAAAACCGACCGTTGGAGATGCTGTACACCACGAGCATTAGATGGAGAAAGAAAACAGGAGAGCGGAAGGAAGAGGGGAGAGACTCAAAATCTCATATTGGGCGAGAATAATTTTGGTTCTGGCCCAAGAGATTAATTGGGCCATGAACAAAGAATAATGGTTTTAATAAAAATAAGACAAGGGCAGTGGGGACGGTTGGATGGGTATCCGACAAACTTCAGTTCGATATTGGTTCCGATTTGCATTTATATTTGTGTGTACTTGATCGACGCAAATGTTATAGTGATTTGTATAAATCTTAATGTGAATTAAACGACTTTAACTAGATATCGAATCAGTTTTGATCTGAGGCCCATCGATTCCACCCAGGTTCCTAAGATGAGACGTGCACAAGGAAGCCAACTTGGATTGTATTTAAATATGTAATCACCATATCAACCTTGGAGAATCTCACAAGGTTTCATATCTTTCTTACAGTATACTTAACATGAATGGGAATCCTTAATATGCTGTTGTACCATGCATGCATGAACGCATATTATATATATATATATATATATATATATATAGGGATAGGCTACCATACATTGCAATGTATTGAACTCTCTATGCATTGCATTTCAGGCCATTGGATGTGCTTCAAAAATCGTTCAGATCCCTGATCAGATAGCCTCATTTTAGCGATGAAATTTTACTCCATTAGCTATTAATGTAGGCGTCCATTTTCATCTACCCTGACCTCTAGCAAAAGAGAGAAACAAAATCGCCTTCCCTCTCTCTAGCGACTCCTCTCTCCATCGCCCCTCCGACCCTCTCCCTCAGGAGGTTGCGCTCTCCTCTGTCACAGCGCCTCCAGCCGTTCTCTTCTTCCCTCTGCGACCTAGCACCAGGCTCCATCACCTGTCTCAGTGACTCATCGTGCCTCCTCTTTCGCACAATGGCACCTGTCTTCGTGGCCGACCCACCGCGTCTCTCCTTCCTCTCGCGAAGTCTGACGACCCAGGTATCTCTCTTTCTCCAAATTTGGACAATTTTTGCTTATTTCCAAAGTAAATGGCAATACTCATTTTAGGGTTTAATTTCTGCCATGTTGTACGGTATGGTATATGCTGGTATTCATTGCATTTTAGACAATTTCTTACCCAATTTGTGTTATCTCTAGCGTATTTAGTCAACTAAGAAAAGAAAACAATCTTAATTTTAATATATTTTGTAGAAAGTTAATTGAGTAACGATTAAGGAGATAAGTAGCATGCTATGAAAATTAATAAAAAGAAATATCATGTATTCCAAGAACAATCTTGATTATCTACTTACATATGTTGGAACAATTAATATTGAAAATCATGCAATAATACAAACATTGTAGAAGATAAGCACAGGCATCCCCTGCCTAACAACCTTTGATTCTCTTCTATGCTCCTGAAGCAACCCTTGATAAGCTTTTACCTGACCCCCCCTTGATCCTCATGTTTGTGTTCGTTTACTCAAAGCAAAACTAAGCTTGACATTTATTGGCTTTAAGAAATGGCTTCACCATCTGATAGGCTAAGTTGATGGATTTCAGCCATTATTATTTATAATATTAAGGTGATGAGAATGTCGAACCTTTGTCGGTATGGAGTTTTCGGTGTGCTCAAAGATAAGGATGTCAGCTCGGTAGAAGCAAGTGGAGATGAGGTCAAAATCTGATGCCAAGGTTAGCTAAACAGGACACTTCAAAAATAAATATTGAATAAGACGAGTGGTCGCATGGCCTTTCTTATAGTATACCGACAAAAGAATGAAATTTGGAACACTTGATGCTCAAGAGAAGAGTTTACGAGTTGAAGATGACCAAATGATGTAACACTTGAAATTTGAATTAGTGGGATAAGAAGGATATGAAGTTTTGGAGCACCCGACAACAATATGGTTTTATAGCGCCTAACAGCAATCTATTTATATGTTATTAGTGTTGTGCACAAGTTAATGGGATAGGCAGGATTTATGGTTTTGAACATGTGATGAAATGAATTTTCCTTTTTTGATTTGCAACAACATGTGATGAATGAGCTAAGTTTTCAAAAAAGAAACTGAGAATACTTTGATAGGATTTCTGTTGGTACACTTCACCTTGTTGCAACTGGCTTGTGTGTTGCCATTTAAGGGCATTTCGGTCATCAAAGATGTAAGCAATTAGATTTCTATTATATTAAAACATTATAGGTGTTGTGTGTGTTTTTTCTTTTATAAATACCGGTACAATTATTGGTGCTGAGGAAAAAAAAATATACACTACTGCTGTATTTACAGAAATAAATCTTTCTCTGATGTAGCAATCCATTTTGCACCAGGAGCTAGTTGGTTGTGATGTACCTACTAGTACAAGATTGACAAATATGGTGTCTATTGACAAATACAAAATAAAAAATAAAAAATAACAGTTTGTTAATAGATGTGATAATCTATTTAGCATCAGAAATGAAAAGAGTTGGATGTATTCACAAATACAAAATAACAGCTTGTTAATAGATATGATAATCTACTTAGTAACGAGACTAATTATGCACAAAAGCTTAAACCAAATCATACATGGTACAAAACACTAATACTAGTGTTTAAAATCAAAAACACATCAACCCTATAAATTTATACAGCTACACACTAATTACTTCGACACCTCTTGTCAATTCCTGAACACCTTTTTCTTTACATCGACACATCGACACCTCTTGTCAATTTCTACAGCTACACACCTGTTTCTTTACCCTGCTCAACAGGCCTGTGTACCATATCATTTCTAATTGTTTCATTTTTGGAGGTCTTTATGGGCACCTGTCATGGGTACCTGAGTCGGCCGACAATCTGCTTGTGGTTCATGAAGCTCCATATGCCATATGTACCAATCAAATAATCCAAATTCATAAATTATCTGCACAACAAAAATATGCAAATGGTACATTAAAATTAAACCATCATGGCAATCAGATCAATGTCAGGTCAGGATACACACATATGCATGCCAGATCTCTCTATTTTGTATATTCATTTCTGAGACAACAATTTTCTTAGTTCCAATTTTATAACATTATTAAACAACTAAAATAATAACTCTGATGATAGATACCAAGTTATTAACTGATCCAGGAAATGTACCTTTACCTACATCAAATTAAAATTTTTTAAATCGAATTGATTGGATAATTAATAATTTTTGGATATTATAATACCTTAAAAATAATAAGCACAAAATAATCCTACCAGGTCAGTACCAAATTAATCATTTACTTGCATGTATTGGCACAACAGTATTGGCAGTCAGAACTTTTCCAAACCTTTAAAATTTCTTTTGAATCCAACTGAGGTTCACCTGATTTGTATTTTGCACGAATATTCTCGGTATTAGAGTTTTTGCAAATTTTTAAAGAAGGCAAGGCCTAAATAGAAATTGTCCAGCTAAGCAAGATACCTGGAGAAGAGGGAGTCAAGTCGCACGAGGTTCGCATGCGATAAAGGAATGACTCGTACGGGTGGAGAAGCGACAGAAGGGAAGCTGGAGAGGAGAGCTTACTGAAACCCTAGGTCTCAGATTGAGAGAGAAGGGATCGCGTGAGAGAGAAATCATGCACCGAGAGAGGAGAGGAGCGGGATCACCTTGAACGAGTAGCTGGAGATGAGGGGTCACGTGAGAGAGGGAGGGGGCACTGGTGACGGGGGAGGGAGGGTCGCGTGAGAGAGAGGGTTTGGGGTCAGGAGTGGTGTTTTGTAATAACTGGACACATCCAGTTAAATGGAGATCCGAAAAATCTCATTTCAGCATCATTTCAACGAATTTTTTTAAATCAGATCTATCTGATCCGAACGATTTTTGAAGCACATCCAATGGCCTAAAATGCAATGCATAGAGGGCTTAATACATTGCAATGTATGGTAGCCTATCCATATATATATATATATATATATATAGAGAGAGAGAGAGAGATGGGCTATGGTACATTGTAATGCATAAGTATTTTTATGCATTGGACCATAAATCACTGATTCGTAGCTCAAATGACTGATCCAAATCGTTCATCTTGTTCTCCATATTAATATGTACTTGGGGACCAAATTTTTTATTTTTTGGAATGTTTTTACTATTTATTAAGCCACTTTGAAAATCACTGATGCAACGGTAACAGTAAAATCAAAAGACACCATTGGATCAACGATTTTCAAAGTGGCTTAATAAATAGTAAAAAAAAAATTTAAAATGTAAAATTTGGTCTCCAAGCACATATTAATATGGAGAACAAGATGAACGATTTGGATCGGTCATTTGGACTTTGAATGCGATGATTTATTGTCCAATGCACAAAAATGCATATGCATTGCAATAGCCCATATATGTGTGTGTGTGTGTGTGTGTGTATATATATATATGAGTAAGGCTACCATACATTGCAATGCATAGATATTTTTTTGCATTGGACTATAAATCACCGAATTCGAAGTCCAAACAACCGATCCAAACCGTTCATTTTGTTCTCTATATTAATATGTGCTTGGAGACCAAATTTTATATTTTTTGAAATCTTTTTACTATTTATTAAGCCACTTTAAAAATTGCTGATCCAAAGATACCTTTTAATTTTACTGTTTTCACCCCTAATAATGAATCCTCCTTTTTAATATAATTTTATTATATTGTATTATACTTATTTTATTTTAGAGATAAACGTTGAGGTCCCAGCTAGTGTATTGGAAATATCTGCGGGGCTCAACTCGGACTGGTTCGTTCGTGTCCGCTATTTGGGGTATCCGTACTCGAGTCCAGATATACATGAATAAACAAGTACATGAGTAAGGACATGAAACGGGCCGGTCACAATTTTTTTGGCAAAAACCAGCGTGAACCAGTTCGAACTAGTAAAAATTAATATTTAATTAATGATTAGGTGCATGAATCAGTGAAAATTAATTATATTTGTTAATAAGATTAGGTGAATGAACCAGTTGTAGCGATGAATATACTTTTTTCAATTTTTAAATATGATGAATTTAGTGAGATACGCGGTACATAAGCACTAGCAGTGATTAATATACATTAATAGTTTGCTGAGAATTAAATTAAAGGATAACATTTCTCAATAAATGTGCATTCGAATGTATTTGGGTCGAAATACATACGGTCCAAATTCGACTTTTTAAAATCCAAACGGTCGATTCGAACCGTTTATCTTGTTCTCCATATTAATATGTGCTTAGAGACTAAATTTTACATTTTTTTGATTTTCTTTTACTGTTTATTAAGTATTTTACAATATTGTTGATTTAACGGTGGCTGCAGATTTTACTGTTTTGTTAAGCCACCGTTGGATCAATAATTTTGTAAAATACTTAATAAATAGTAAAAAAATTCAGAAAAATATAAAATTTGATATCTAAGCACATATTAATATGGAGAACAAGATGAACGTTCAGATCGACCGTTTAGATTTTGAAAAGTTAAATTTGGACCGTATGTATTTTGGCCCATATACATTCGAATGCACTTTAGTCACTCCCTGTATATATATGTATATATATAGTAGAATTAGGGTGTTCTTAAGCTCACCAAGGTGTTTGGTGAGCTTAACTCCAAAACTCATCAAATTGATTTCAAATGATGAATTCGAACCGTTAAAATCCATCTACCTTACGAGTGATGCATCTACATGTGAAAATTTTAAACATTCGAATTAATTTAATATAAAGTCAAGCGGTCAAAAAACATTAAAAAAATGAATGCACTAAAATTAATTTATTAACCTTCTAATTTTGACCAATTGACTTTATACTAAATTAATTCGAATGTTTAAAATTTTCACATGTAGACGCATCACCCGTAAGGTAGGCGGGTTCCAACAGTTCGGATTCGTCATTTGAAACCGATTTGATGGGTTTTGGAGTTAAGCTCACCAAACACTTTGGTGAGCTTAACAACACCCTAGTTCTACTCATAAATAGAGAGAGAGAGAGATGGGCTATTGTACATTGCAATGCATAGGTATTATTTTTGTGCATTGGACCATAAATCACCGGATTCAAAGTCCAAATGACCGATCCAAACCGTTCAGCTTGTTCTCCATATTAATGTGCTTGGAGACCAAATTTTATATTTTTTGGAATTTGTTTACTATTTATTAAGCCACTTTGAAAATCGCTGATCCAATGGTGCCTTTTGATTTTACTGTTACCGTTAGATCAGCGATTTTCAAAGTGACTTAATAAATAGTAAAAAAATTTAAAAAAATGTAAAATTTGGTCTCCAATCACATATTAATATAGAGAACAAAATGAACAGTTTGGATCGGTCATTTAGACTTTGAATCGGTGATTTATGGTCCAATGCACAAAAATACCTATGCATTGCAATGTACCATTGCCCATCTCATATATATATATACATAGAGAGAGAGAGAGAGAGAGAGAGAGATAGAGAAGGGATCGGATGACACTCTTTTTTGGTGACATTGGATGACACCATCCATTTTCAGAGTCCAAACGGTCGATCCAAACCGTTCAACTTGATGGATATGTTAAAATGTGCTTGCAGAACAAATTTTACATTTTTCTGATTTTTTTTACTATTTATTCAGATGGGTACAAAAATTCAACGGTCTGATATAGTGATTTTGTTAAATACTTAATAAATAGTAAAAAAATTCCGAAAAATGTAAAATTTGATCTGCAGGCACATTTTAACATATTCATCAAGTTGAACGGTTTGGATCGACCGTTTGGACTTTGAAAACTTTGAAAATAGACGATGTCATCTGATGTCACCAAAAAAGGGTGTCATCCGATCCCTCCTCATATATATATGTATATATATATGTATGTATATGTATGTATTTATATGTATGTATGTATATGTATGTATGTATATGTATGTATGTATGTATGTATGTGTATGTATGTGTATGTATGTGTATGTATGTATATGTATGTGTATGTATGTATGTATAATACATATATATATATGTATATATATGTATATATATTGGAGGTTGGCTACTATGCTTATATAAGCATATCCTCACATATGCTTATAACTCATTTTTGTGTTTTCAATATCCAAACGGTCGATCGGAACCGTTTATCTTGTTCTCCATATTAATATGTTCTTGGAGACCAAATTTTACATTTTTCTGAATTTTTTTACTATTTATTAAGCCACTTTGAAAATCGCTGATCCAACGGTGGCTTAACAAAACAGTAAAATCAGTAGCCACTGTTGGATCAGAGATTTTCAAATTGGCTTAATAAATAGTAAAAAAATTCATAAAAATGTAAAATTTGGTCTCCAAGAACATATTAATGTGGAGAACAAGATGAACGGTTCCGATCGACCATTTGGACAGTGGAAACACAAAAATGAGTTATAAGCATATGTGGTGATATGCTTATATAAGCATAGTAGCCAACCTCTATATATATGTATATATATGTCTACATATATATGTATATACAGAGAGTGACTAATGTGCATTCGTATGCAAATGGGCCGAAATACATACGGTCCAAATTTTAAAATTGTAAAATTTTAAAAGTCGATCTAAACCGTTCATCTTGTTCTCCATATTAATATGTGCTTCGAGACCAAATTTTACATTTTTCTGAATTTTTTTATTATTTATTAAGCCACTTTGAAAATTATTGATCCAACGGTGGCTGCTGATTTTACTGTTTTGTTAAGCCACTGTTGTATCAATAATTTTCAAAGTGGCTTAATAAATAGTAAAAAAAATTCAGAAAAATGTAAAATTTGGTCTCGAAGCATATATTAATATGGAGAACAAGATGAATGGTTCAGATCAACTTTTTAGATTTTGAAATTTTAAGTTTGAACCGTATATATTTCGGCCCATATGCATACGAATGCATATTAGTCACTCTCTGTATATATAATATATGTATATACATGCTGGTAAATCAGCAAATCTGGACTGATACATGGATCAAACTGTAAAAGTGATTACACCAACATGTACTTAGTCGAATAAATATACAAATTTTCGCATGAATAATTTATATATATATATATATATATATATTACAAATTTTATTTATTTAGAAATTATAAAGATGTGACTTGATAATTTTATCTATATATATACACTATTTGATATTGAACTATTCAGATTTTAAAAGTCGAATTATAAACACGTAATAATATTCGTACAACACTGTAAAAAAAACTGAAAAAAAACAAAAACAAAATAAAACAAAAAACAAAAAACAAAAACAAAAAACAAAAAAGAATCTGAATCAGACCGCTCTTATCCGAAACGGGTACGAGTATGAAATGAATAGAGTACAATTTTTGAAAAAAAAATCCGTCTATCCGTACTCATTCTATTCAAGTACTCATTGTACCGTTTTATCCGTTGTTCACCACGAGTTTACTCGAACCCGATCTGAGGTATCCGTCAGCAAA